>JASAMX010017760.1:0-59355 GCA_030248175.1 Microlaimidae sp. YZB2_3 | reverse complement strand
TTGGTCGGTCCACTCAGGGTCCACCCCTGGGTGGAAGGCCAAAATTTTTTAGGGGGGGGGGTCCAAGATACGGACCCTGGCTTTTTGGGGGGGGGGGGTCGACCCCGGGTGCGAGTCAAATTTAGGGGGGGGGGTCAGGGGGGGGTCCAATTTTTCAGCAAAATTTTTTAAACTCAATAATTTAAGTGTTTTTTAGGTCTAATATTTGAATTTTATGTATTAAAACAGCCTATTTAGGCCTAAAAAGTGTATTTAAACAATGTTTTTAACTAAAAACCTGTGTTTTTGACAGTGAATAAAAAAATATACTTCCAAATTGGTCGGGGGGGGGGGGGGGGGGTCCAGCCTGCCTAGGGGGGGGGTCAGGTCGGACCGCTCTCGAGCTTTGGGGGGAGAGGGGGGGCCCATAAATCGGCACGGGGGGGGGGGTTGGGGGGGGTTAACCCCCCCCCCGCAAATTCTTGAGAAGTGGGGTTTAACCCCCCCCCCACTCAGAAGTGGGGGGGGGGGGGAGAAAAGGTTAACCCCCCCGATTTTGGAAAAATGAAGAAAAAAAATGTCTTTAAAATGACTTTTTACTGCCTACAAACTTAAGTTTTGAGTTCTACATGAATGTTTTAAGCAATAAAAAGCTCAAAAATGCAATAAAATGGGTTTTTTGACCTAAAATTAGTGTTTTTAACCTATTTTTCCTTCAAAATCGAAAAACGATATGGGTAAAATGCTCCGCTCCAAAAAAAAACGATATGGGGTATTTTGCGTTTTCTTGGATTTTAACCCCCCCCCGAATTTGGGGTTTAACCCCCCCCCCGCTCCGGGACCAACTTGCCCATGTATGGGGGGGCCCCCTGAATTTTACGGGGGGGGGGTCCAAATTTTGAGCTCTAGGGGGGGGGGTGCCGCTACCCTCTGTCCCCCCCCCCAAAACATCTATGCACGTACTGTGAATTCAAATATTTGTTTAAGTCGAAAAATTTTTAATTAAAAAAAAATTACTAAAATTTTATTTATAATATTCATGTTTTACATATATTTACTTAATGTTTAATATTAAATCATTTTGCTAAAAATTTTATTCAGTTTTATTATTAAATAGTCGATTTAATACTACAAATCGTTAAGGTCAGCTAGGTTTGATTTGCCTATGGTATCTACTATTAATTTTGTTGTTAACTTAGTGTGTGCGTCGCGCGCGCGTGTGTGTGTGGGTGTCACGCGCGTGCATGCACACGTTTGTGTGTGTGCGCGCGCGTGTGCGTGCGTAAAATTTATTTTTGATGCCGTAGTGTGAATCAATTGATTAGCAATGTTTGTGAAATTATGACATTATTAGGGCATATTTTCACCCTATTTATCAATTTGTGACGTTTTGTTTCCAAAAAATTAATATTTTTTTCCAAAAATTAATGCTTCTTGCAAATTTTTACGCCATTAGATATATCGACATATTCCTTCCACACTTTTTCGTTAAAAAAAATTAAGAAAATTCTCTTGGATTTAGAACTGTCATTCAAATGGGCGATTTTTATTGTATGTCATAATAATCGCATCTTAAGCGCCGCTGTTTATATAAGAGTTGCATATTTTTTTGAAATATATATTTTGTAATTTATTAATAACTACACGTCTTGTCCCCATTCTCAAGAATACTTAATCCTTATTAAGCAAAGCGACACAATGCTTCAATTCTCAATCAACGTTAATAATTTTTTACAGAAAACTAAAAAAAGAGCGATTTTTGAATACATGGTAATTGCTAATTTATGCAACGAGTATAGTATTCCTTACTTTTTGACTAACTTACTTTACCTTGTAAAAATCACCGACAAAGTAATCAATAAATACAAAGGTACTGCCAACTAAGCAGAGACCAAAGATAGATTTTTAAACTTCAAAATAATTTTTATATTAAAATTAAGTAAATATATGTAAAACATGAATATTATAAATAAAATTTTAGTAATTTTTTTATCACAAAAATTTTTCTGACTTAAACAAATATTTGAATTGTTATATCAAAACACAGTACGTGCATAGGTGTTTTGGGGGGGGGACAGAGGGGTGCACCCCCCCCCCCCTAGAGCCAAAATTTTTGAACCCCCCCCCCCTGGAAAAAACTTCAGGGGCCCCCCCAAGATGGGGAAGGATGGTCCGGAGTGGGAGGGGGTTAAACCCCAAATTATGAGGGGGGTTAAAATCACGAGAAACGCAAAATACCCCTAACGTTTTTTTTCTGGAGTGCATTTTACCCATATCGTTTTTCGATTTTGAAGGAAAAATAGGTTAAAAACACTAATTTTAGGTAAAAAAATCCTTTTTATTGCATTTTTTGAGCTTTTTATTGCTTAAAACATTCATTTAGACCTCAAAACTTAAGTTTGGAGGCAGTTAGAGAGTCATTTTAAAGACATTTTTTTTTCTTCATTTTTCCAAAATTGGGGGGGGTTAGCTTTTGTCCCCCCACTTCTGAGATGGGGGGGGGGGTTAAACTCCACTTCTGAGAATTTGGGGGGGGGGGGGTGAACCCCACCCCCCAGCCCCCCTCCCCGTGCCCAGTGTATGGGCCCCCCCCCTCTCCCCCATAACTCAAGAGCGGTCCGGTCTGACTCCCCACCCTAGCGAGGCTGACCACTCCCCCCTTCCCGACCAATTTGGAAGTATAATTTTTTATTTACTGTCAAAAACATGGTTTTTTAGTTAAAAACATTGTTTAAATACACTTTTTAGGCCTAAATAGGCTGTTTTAATACATAAAATTCAATATTAGACCTAAAAACACTTAAATTATTGAGTTAAAAAAAATTTTGCTGAAAAATTAGAACCCCCCCCCCCCAAATTTGAAATCTCGCACCCAGGGGTCCCACCCCCCCCCCCTAAAAAGCCAGGGGGTGCCCGGACCCCTCTGGACCCCCCCCTAAAAAATTTTGGCCTTCCACCCAGGGGTGGACCCCCCCCCTAGCGGACCCGACCAAAAACACCTATGAGTACGTGTAATTTTTGGTCTCCGATAAGGTCTATACGCAGACAGGTGCACTGCCCCCCCCCGGGGTTTTATTGAGAGGTAATTTCAAAACGGGGGGGACGGTGGGGGGCAACTTTTTTGAAACGGAAAGAGAAGGAGAAAAAAAAAAGAAAGAAGGGAAAAGGGAAAAAAGGAGAAAATAAGGTAAAAATAGGTCTAAAATGGCTTAAAGTGCATTGAAATAGGCTAAAAACTACAAAAAATTCGCGATAATGGGGTCATTATAGATTAAAAATGGCGCCATAATTGTAGGGTACTTTTTGATTTTTTGGCGGGGAGGGAGGGCAATAAAACGGGGGGCGCAAATCCTCTAATAAAGCGGGGGGGGGCAGTTCCAGACCATGCACAGGTCTGTATACGTGTATACCCCTTATTGAGAACCAAAATTTTTTAATATGTAATAAATACAAACGTGCTGGGCCAAGCCAATTATGTATCATTGAGATTGAACCTAAAGTTATTTCACACAATAAGTGGCTTACGTTTTCTCGGCACTCTCTAATATTTTTTAATTAAAAAATTGTATATTTGTATTTTATACTAAATTTATCCAGGTGCCAATGCTCATTATTGATAATTGAACTAGTTATCAACTTTAAAAAACCGTGGTTCATAGAACTGTCAGTGCAAAAATGATGGGATTTGGAAATTTTTGTTTTTTTGGTGAGAATAGCTTGTAACGGTACAGTCAATTTTAACCAAAAATTTATAGATGAATAGATTTAAACATAAGCTATACATTCAGCCGTTCTCGTGATCTCCTTTTCTACGGTTACCACCGCCACGGTAACGCCTCACGGTGATATAGTCGTCTTACAACGGTGGGATCTTCCTCTAACCATTGTGTGTAAACTTTACCGCGGTTAACTCTACATATCACCGAGGCCATACCAAGGTAAGACAGAAATAATAAGTATTGCTGCACTCTCAGTAAACAAGTTCACTTTTTTTTTCTGCGCGCCAGGCTCAGAGAGCAAACGAGCCAGTAAGCAAGCAATGTGAAATAGGTAATGCGTATTCAATGCATACATGGGCACGTTGGTCCGGAGTGGGGAGGGGGGTTAAACCCCAAATTAGGCGGGGGGGGGGGTTAAAAAACCAGAAACGCAAAATACCCATATCGTTTTTTCTGAAGTGCATTTTGATTTTACCCATATCGTTTTTCGATTTCAAAAACAAAATTGGTAAAAAAACGCTACTTTGAGGGCAAAAAGGCCTTTATTGCATTTTTGAGCTTTTTATTGTTTAAAACATTCGTTTTGACCTCAAAACTTAAGTTTGGAGGCAGTTAGAAATCATTTTAAAGACATTTTTTTATTTTTTTCAAAATTAGGGGGTTAACCTTTTCTTCGTTCCCCACTTCTGAGTGGAGGGGGTTAAACCCTCTTCTCAGAATTTGGGGGGTTAACCCCCCGTGCCCAATCTACGGTAGAGATTATTTAAATTCTCAGTACACATAGAGTATCTAGGTGATGAGTTAACCGCGGTCAACAATACCCAACCCCCCGGGGTCAAATTTCAGTCAAGTCAAAACGGATAGGGAAGAAATTTAAAAGTGTTACATTCTTTGTTATGTATTCCCTGCCGGAATGCCGCGGTGAAATTTACACCCCACAACGGTCACATTACAATGGTCAGAGGCAGATTCCACTACCGTGGGACGAAGGTCTTAAATGAGACGAAATTTTAACCGTGGTAAACCGGGAAAAGGCCACGGTTAAAAAAATTTTAACCGTGGTAAACAGAACCGGCATAATAGTTATTGTCCAAATCAACCTTTTTGTTAGCCAAATATACAAATCTGAAATTTTTTTCAGTCCATATCAAATTAGTATATACCAACTATTTTTTAAATTGCATTGTATTGTATCGTTAAAAATGTATTAAAAGAACAATATAGCAAAGAACAATTAGCATTCCAATCCAATTAAAAAAAATTTTAAAATTAACTAAAAATAATGTTTCTTGATAATCCGCTTTTTTATATCGAGACACTTAATAAAAAATTATAAGCCGGCTAAACGGGTCTAATAATTTTTTTTTTTGAGATCGATTATCAAAATTGACTTGTTTGAAGAGTTACGGTACCCTCACTATGAAAGCAGAATTTCCGGTATTTAAAAATGTTGAGTTTTTTTTACACAGCGTACATGTTCTAAATTTAATAAACTTCCTTTTCAACAATGCCAAAATTTTATACCAACGGTTTTACACGAGTTTTAAACTAGTGTGGCAATTAATCCCGAAAATTTAAATTTTTTTTGTTTTTAGGTAAAAAATTTCAAAAATGGCGTATGCCCCGTGCAAATTAACCAATGCAAAAATTTATGTAAATACTTTGGTTTCTTTCTGCTATATTTTTTTAATTTAACGGAATTATCTTGGTAAATTTTTAACGGATTAGAAAAATTAAGTTATTTATGGAAAGCTAAAAACACGGCAAGCTTTTAAAATCGGTTCACAAGTGAAAAATGACCAATCTAAAACGCGCTTATTTAGAGGACTACACCTTTATTAAAGCTTTTAATTTTGGTAGAACATGAAAAAAATCCAGAGGTTCCAAGATACCCGATATTTACGGCAGATAAATTTTCTAATATAACAAACAGCAAATTGCCAAATAACAGTTGAGAACTTTTTATTATAAAAATTTGGTTAACGCTGTTCACAAACAGTACCAACACACTACTGATCACATAATTAGCAAGACTTTTGCAAAACTTCGAGTACATAAATAACTTTGACCACTCGCGACTGTAATTTAGTAAACGTCGTCAAATAATTTCCTCAGAGTCAGTAATTAAACAATGCGAGAAAATAAGATGAAACTATATTTTTTATATACGGTTTGCTACACTTACATTTTTGTAATAATAAAAAAATATTAGGTAAATTTTCAATGAATTTATTCACGGTATTTTTTGTTATATGCAAACGGTTAATAGTCAAATCAAACCTAGATGACCTCAATTACTTACAATATTCAATCACAAGAGTTCATAATATCGTACAAAACTGTTTATTAAAAAAGTTCAAACTGTTCAGTATCGACTCTAAGTTTAATCGCTATTTTAGGATTTTTTTATCAAATTATTAAATCCGACAATTTTTGAATGTCCATTTTCGTAAAGTGGGATTTAAAAAAATTGTGTTGTCTTTGTTGTTTTTGTAAAAAACGTCATAACTGTACATTTTTTTCATCAAAATACACAAGGATTGTCATTTGAAAAACAGTGTTTTTTAAATAGCACGTTTAAAACAAAAAAACCAAAAAAAATAATCATGATTTAATTTATACTTTATGCAGGAAGTATTAAAATACTTTCAAATGTTTTTTGTAAACAAAATAAGCTCACCAATCAGGAAACGTTTTATATGAGCCAACTCACGAAACCGGTGAGGCCTCGCCGGCGTGTCACGCACAACTATGACAATGGAGTGAGTTCTTTTTACCTTCTTTTAAACAAAACTACTAGTAAGTTGATTAAAACTGAAAAATTCGTTGAAAATTCACTTATTTTAAAAGTAAACTGTGAATTATTAACAGTCTTTTGTGTTAAAAAAAACAAACAAAAAGCACCACTCGATTTTCAAAAAGATGTACATGACACACCTCGACGCCTTGACAGTTTAAAGGGCTGTATGATTAAAGGCTAATATTTATGTTATACAATCAATTTTAAAAAATGCAATACTGACACTTCTAATATTTTAATTAATAAAAATTAAATTAAAATTTAATTTTAAAAATAAAAAGTATTTTAAAGGAGCACTGTCAAAAATGAAATTCTATATCGCCCCGAACGATATAATACTTGAATACTAAACTGATCGGCAAAAACAAAATAAAACAAAAACCCTGGTATGGCTGGTAAAAGCGCAAACATCAATTTTTAAGCAGATGGGTTTGTTATTAAAATGAAAAGACCGTTCTGGAAAATATATAAATTTGTTTATTTTGGGACAGTGCCCCTTTTAAATCGAAATACAATTTGTCGTTGTTAGCCAATTTATTTTCATAGCATTAAAGACTTTAAACAAATAAAGAAAACAAACTATTTCAGAATTTTTTTCCAGCTTTATTTGTTTATTAATTTTAGTAGCACAACATACACTTTTGAAAAATTGCTTTGCCAAATTTTACCTTTGCAGTCTGGCGCTATAAAAATTTGATAACGACTACGATGGCAAGAAATTTTATAAGTTAAAACTCAACAGTATATTATATAAGTACACACAAAATAATCCCAATATTTTTTAAACATTTTTAACTTTTAGCTTTAATAACTCAGTTTTTTTAGAAATAATATATCTTCAATGCATTATTTTTTTAAAAAAAACAGAAAATATAAAAAATTAAATTGTTATACGATTATTATACGAGAAAAAGAACGCTGAACTAAACTTAAAACAGCTTTGTTTGTGTTTTCTAACGTTACTACAAAAGAATTTAGCCTTAAAATTGTTTTAATATAAACAAAAAATATTGATTTAGAATAATAGTAATATTTGGGCAGTAAATAGGAAAAATTTAATTTTTTTATAAAATACCAAATTAAAAGAATACTGTTTTAAATTGTTGGGCCTAAGTTTTTACCGAATGACGTATAAAACATAAAATAACAAAACATCATAGCACTAATAATGTGTTTAAAATTTATTTTCTTCTTGCTTTCCGAAAAAGAATTTTAAAAATTGTGAGGTCTTTTAAAATTGAGCTTATTGGTTAGCATTGCAGTAGGCTAGCAGATTTAAGTTAAAATAATTTTGACACCAGATACACAATAAAATTTTACATAATTTTACGTTTGGAGATAAAATATAAGCAATAGCCAAAGAGTTGGCCGAAGATTACCATATAAATTAAAATCATTTTGTTAAATCATTTAACGATTATTTTATGTTTTGTACATTACAGTATATTTAGATTACATTACAGTATATATACATTACATTTATTTTCTACTTCAGCTGTATATTTAGATATAAATAACAAAAAATACACTAATTTATGGCAAAATTAAGCTGAATTTTAGTTTATTCTACTACTTTGATAGATACTTAATAAAAATATTTAATGATTAACACGATTTAATGAAAACTCCAAACAAAAGTCCGGCTGGCTAGGAAGTCAACAAATGTGAAAAACCCTTCCTCCAAAATACCAATCATCACTGCTTAATAAATTAGAAAGATAATAATACAATTTTTATCGTATAAACAATTGGAACTGGAAGTATAATAAAATTACGTTAAAAAACTTATCGGTTAAAGAAAAAATTTTTTTGCCTGGTTTAAATTTTGCTTCGTTATATATTTTTTATAGGCTCTAAAAATTCATTAGTATTTTGTTAAACGAATAATAAAAACTTAACGGAAGATAGCTAATCCTAACCCTTAATTTTTCTTACAAGATCGTTTTTTTTTAATTTGCCTATTTTTTCTTGACAGAGGTATTTTCTAACAATGACAACGACGAGAACATTACAACTATGAAATTAATATTCACCGGTAACAAAAACTTGTGATACACCGAAAATAATCACTTTTTCAACATTAAAAACAAAAATCGGTTTTTCACGCTGTTATACATTGTTTTTAGGAAGTTTAAATAAAATTCGATAACTAAACTCAATATATAACCAGGATACTTTTTCACACAAGAATATCTGCTAAAAAATATGAATGAAAAATAGTATCTGGGTACGAAAATAAGTCTTCTATTTATGAATAAATAAACCGTTGCATTTAATAAATTATACATTGATGCAGCACTGCTTATAAACATAATTACTGCAGAAACGAAAAAAATATATATATATAAAACAACAATAAATAATCCCTACAAATAAGCATAATACCTAAATACAAACCGCAATTGTGTAAATATAAAGAAATGTTTAAATTTAAAACAAACGTGATTTTATCTTTCTATCATTTACGGAGAAAAAATAATGGTCTATTAAAAAGGAATAATATTCCACAGGCATTGCGATTTGGGGTTTTTTAATTCAACATAACTATAGTCTGCACAAAATGATGCGTAATGAAATATACTTATAAGTGAATAATAATGTCTAGCCAAAAGAATGATCGAATTAAACAATAATTATATCAGCTTTTTCTGACGCAGGTAAATAAAAGCGACTTTGAGATCGGAAATTTAGCAAGTAGCAAGACGAGGAGGTTGCCAGATGGTTCAGGCCAAGTCTGAATCAAAGATTTTTGTTAGCTGAAAAATACTTTATATAGCTAGGATTCCATTATAAATATAATATATTATTATCATTTTGTTGGTCAATGCTCCGTTAAATTTGTTTTTAGCACGCATCATTTTTGTAGACTATTTATAGACGTAGATAGTCTTTTTTTAATACGGCTCTCCAATACATTATGCCCTACACTTATTACAACAACACAAGATACAACAACTAGTCAAGACAACAAAACTAATCACTTTAACGAATACAATTATTAACCAATGATATTTTTAAATGAAAACAGAAATTATTTATATAATAATAAGTTAAGTTTTTTATATTTGTTATAGACCTGTGCATTGCCCCTCTTTCTACGGGGGAGGGGAGTTTACGGGGGGGGGGCATTTTTTTTTCAAATTGAGGATGTGCAAAAAAGAGGCAAAAAGGAACAAAAAAAAAAGAAAAAAAAAAGAGAAAAAAAGCAAAAAAGCGAAAATTTAAATAAAAATTGGTTTAAAACAAATTAAATTTTGTTAAAATAGGTGTAAAGTGGGGGAAATTTTTAAAAATTTTTCTTTAATTTCTTTGTTCTTTTGCAAGGGGGCATTTTCGGACTGTGCACAGGTCTGAAAACAATTATAATACAACAAACAATTTTATTTTAATTAATTTCTTTTATTCTGAAAATCGTTTAAATAAAAAATAACGATATTACTTATTCTTAATTTTAATTTCTTTATAAATATATTGTAGTTTCCAATATTATTTCGTTTAATAAAAAAAAAACTGATTAACAGGAAAAACTGCAAACACTGCGTCCCAGTACACTTTAAAATTGACATTTTTGTTGTAACTAGCCGTTCGAACAAGTAAAAGATTTCTTTTTCAGTTTCTAAAATAATTAAACACAAAGAAAACTAATAAAATGTATAATATAAAATAAAACATTAATTTCTTATAGCTTAAACAGGCCGGTGTCCCAGAATAGATCTTCCCCTCTATTTTTCTTTCTCGCCCCCCCCTCCACTCGGAAGATTTATTCTAGTGTGCTCTAGTGTAGATCTCCCCCCCCTCCCCCGGCCGGAAGATTTATTCTAGTGCGCTCTAGAATAGATCTTCCCCCAGAAGATTTATTCTGATTTACGCAGGATAGATCTTCCCCCCTCAGAATAGGTATTCCTCCGGAACGGAAGATCTATTCAGGTACAAACACCAGAATAAATCTCCCCCCTCAAAAATTTGCACAAATTTAAAGCTTGATACGCGAGATTTTGTTTGAGAAAGTTTTAAAAACATCATTTTTAACACAGAATTGTTAAAATGTTACATTTAGAAAAAATTGTTTTGTTTTTGTTTGTATTAGTTCGTTTTGTTCGAGTGTATAAAAATATGCCATAATTAAATAAACTACAAATATTTATATCGAAAATTAATATTCCGAAATAAAGACTTTTTCCTTTAAATTTATCAATTTTTAAGATAAAGTATAGCAAAAAAAGGCATAAATGACAAAGTAACACCAGTTTAAATTTTTTGCGATGAGTATTTGATACATTGTTTATTTTTGCTTTTTGCTTTTTATTAAAACATAATATATAAATAGACAAAAAAACTGAAATAAGAAGAAATAAAACTTCGAATATGTGAACCCATACGTTTTGAGGTTTTTTTAAATTAAAATTCAATATTACGAAAACAAAAAAAAACTTTTTCATATTCAGCAGTTAATTCGACATTAAACAGGTTTAAATTTTTTTTGGTTGTTTAGGTTGATTTTAGGTTTTACTTAGGCTTAGGAAAAAAGTTTTTTGTCTTTAATCAGGAAGTGATTTTTTCCGAAGATATGCCGAATTTATTTTTTCTGGAGCCACCGAAATTTGCTTTGAGTTTTAACTTTTTTCATAATATTTTGCTTAATATTTTTAAACGGTTAATAATTTAAATTTAAGCTTTCTGCTTAGGGTTGCTTAGAGTTCACATTTCAGCTTTATACGATCGAAATTCCTACTTAAAGCGAAACATTTAAAAGGCGTTTATTTAAAAAAGGCAAGTTTTTTTTAATATTTTGGACATCTCAAATGTTTTATTAGAATAAAATATATTTTTTAGTGTTTATTGCCAATTCTTTGATCTAAAACCTCGAGTATTTTTTATGAATTTTTTGATTAAAAGAAAAAAAAATCACGTGAAAAATAGAAAAAACTTTTTCACTCGGAGATTTTCTTCCCCTCTTAGAATTTAAAAAATGACCCCCACCCCGCTTTTTTGCTTCCTATTGAAAAAATTTTAAGTACTACTTTTATCCTAATTTTTTTACTTAAAACCCAAATGTTTAACAAAAATCTCTATGTTTAGACTTTATTTTTTATTTTTATTTTAAACTTTATTTTTTAGCTAAATAACAGCTAAAACATTATGTAAAAACAACAATATATGATACAAAATTTAGAAGTCTTTTGTTTCAGTCATCTCACTCCCTGACTCCCTATAATTCCTTGAACCCGTGTTTATCTATCTTGCGAATCAGGCTGTAGTGGGTACACGGATAAGGAACTGAACCGCCTCCCTGTGTCAAGCAAGGCCCAACACTAAAAGATGTCACCAGGTTTTTGCATTACCATTACAATCATATTTTTGGAAATCAAAATCCGCAATCTTACAAAGTTCTGCAATCTCCAAGCCCACTGTCTGGGGACACAACAAAATAGGGTAAATATATAGGTAAGCTATATAATAAACTTTTTAAACGTTTTTTTTATACAAGAAATTATTCAAAAATATCTAGTAGTGCTTACTTATATTTTCACTGCAAAACCCGATAATCAAAAAGTAGTGAAAATTATTCTCCCGAGGCTTTCATTCCTTTGACCGAACCTCTTCTTCGTTGCTGAATTGTAATGAAATTGTCAGATTTTAAATTTACCAATTTATAAGTTTATACTTAGACAGGGTGATATTAAAAATTAACGTTTATATCACAACGTAGTTTTTAGTATGTTCCAGACCTGTGCACGGTGTGGAAATGCTCCCCCCGTTTTATTGGAGGATTTGCCCCCGTTTTATTGCCCCTCCCCCCCCCTGCCAAAAAATGAAAAAGTACCCTAAAATTATGACGCCATTTTTGACCTATGATGACGCCATCATCGCAATTTTTTACAGTTTTTAGCCTATTTCATTGTATTTTAAGCCATTTCAGACCTATTTTTACCTTTTTTGCTCTTTTTTTCCCTTTTTTCTCTTTTCCCTTCTTTTTCTTTCGCCCCTGCTTGCCCCCCCCCTTTTCAAAAAAGTTGCCCCCCGTTTTGGAATTGCCCCCCCCGTTTAAACCACGGAGGGGGGGGGGGCAGTGCACAGGTCTGATTTTCAATATTTTCAGTAATCTTAAAAGTAAAAATAGCACATAAATTTTATTAGGTTATCTTTTGAAGTTGCTATTTTGTCTTAAGTTTTTTTTTCTATTTTATTATAAGTCTTTCTACCTTTTCAGAGTTGTGCACTGCGCCCCGGTAATTTAGAATTAAAACTCTAAAAATAAACGGGAAAAGAGAGAAGTGTCAGGATTTCATTTTCCCCCTCTAAAAATTTTTTTACCAAAAAACCGTAAACTGTGCGACGCGGAGTAAAGACTTAAAATGGGGGTGGACGGACTAGAGCAAAAATACACGGTTCCCGGAAATTTCGTCTTTTACATTACGCCTTTAACATCTCGTCTTCTACAACTCGTCTTCGGAAAGCTCGGCTTTTAAACATCTCGTCTTCGAAAAACTCGTCTTTTGGATGTGCAAACCTAAACCTAAGCGAAACCTAATAATTAAGCAAAATTTTATCTTAGTAAAATTGTATTTAATAATGTGCTTTTTGAATTAAAGAGCAAAACCTTTTTTTTCTAAGCCTAAGCGAAGCCTAAAAATTAAACAAAATTTTATCGTTTGGGCGAAAACTGGCCATTTTGAAAATGCGTTTACAAAATCGCACCCAAAAGACGAGTTTTCCGAAGACGAGATGTTTAAAAGACGAGCTTTCCAAAGGCGAGATGTAGAAGACGAGTTGTTTAAAAAAGAATTGTAAAAGACGAAACTTCTGGACACCAAATAAACAGTTTTAAATTGGCATTACAGCACCATAGCTGAGAGTTAATTTTAAGTTTTGGGAATAGGAGGCCAGGCGTTTATATAAACATAAACCCCCTATAATCTCGAAATTGCCAAATACGACAAACCCCACCAAAATTTGAGGGTCCCTTAGATTTGAAGATCCCAGAACTATAAACGCCAAAAATAGGGCATTTGAGGTACCTCAAAAAAATTTGGGGTCCCTCTTCTAAAATTCGGGAGGTTGCCCACCTATGGTTGGAAGAACTGAATATTAAGTTAGAGGGAACTCAAAGAATCTTTACTCTACTCATGGAAATTTTTTATAATATTTACATACAACATACAACAAATACTTAGAATTAAAAAAAATTGTAAAAACAGTCTTTAGCACCGGCTAGAAAAACCTAGAACCAGGTCTAATACTTGAAATCTAGAACTTACCCCGGTGGACTAAAAAATTCATTGCAATTTTTGGGTTTTAAATTCGTAGAATTTTGAAATTATGTGTCAATCAACTCAAAAAATATTTATTTTAGACTGAAAAAAACCAAAAAATTTGATTGTGCGTATGCTTGTAGCAAACAGGGCGGTAATAATTGCGTTAAGTTTTTAGTAAATAAATAAAATGTATACCAGCGTAAAGAACTGGACTGGATAAAATGTTATTTTTTCATTTAAGCCTTTAAATTTAAACAATTACAAATTTGAGAGAAAATAATAGAGAACCAAAATCCGAGTTTTAGTAAATAAACTCAGTAATTTTATACTTTCTAAAAACACTGTCTAAATTTTCTTATTTTTTGCACAACAAAACAAAATGATTTCTTGAAAAAAGTGTATCTCCGATTTTCAAAACATTATTTTAAAATTAAAATTACATTAAAATTTAATATTTAAACTAAAACAAAAGCTCAGGAAAATGCGCATGCACATTAAGCAAAATAAAACTGCACAAAATAATACACTAAAAGTGTTTTTTTAATCTTTATAAACCCAAATAAACCGAGAAATAGGCAAATCAAGATCAGGCGGGCTAAACAGCCTCCTGATTTTTTGAGAGCGGAATGAAGTAAAATACAGTTGAAATTCTGGGAAATGTTCCAAGGAGGTCTAGACTAGACCCCCATATGGCAGATTTGAAATCTAAAGGATGACAGGGTTTCCATTCCATGTACAAAACAAAACCTTTATTTGAAAGGATGAATTCGTGAGGGTTCTACTCTTTTCTGAACCTAAAAACCTCGAAGATCCTGCCCACCTATGGATCCCCAATCCACCAAACCTGCCATTTTTCTTCGCTCTCTCAACACATCGATTACAAATGATTTATTCTTGGCTGATCTCACTAAAATCTATTTTACGGCCAACACCTCCACAAATTTAATACAACATTAATTCCAATTCAACCGTGGTTTATCACCTCAAACCTTGCTGTTGTGAACCCGTTGTTTTTAATACAAACCAAACCAACTGTGCCCGTTACCGTTTTTGATGTACAGTGGACAACTATGCACATAGGTGAGAAAGGGGGGGAGGGCAGGGTGGATTCCACCCCCCTAGCCTCGAAATTTTGGGACCCCCCCTAGACGAAAATCTAGGGGCCCCCCTCCCTTCAAATTTCCGAATTTTTTACCACCGACCTCCATCTAGATTTTGATCTCCGACCCCCCTTCCTCCCCCCTCGGGTTATTTTAAGTACTTTTTTTATACTAAATTTTTTTCTGAAAACGTGGACTTTTAACACATATTCATGTTTATACACCCTTTTTACATCAGAATATCGCTTTTTATTCAATAAAATGTAGTATTATCTTATAAAAGGAAAAATTATTAAAGTTATTGGTTTAAAACTGTTTTTCTTTGGACACCGGAACCCACCTGACCCCCCTCTAGATTTCAAAACTTTGCACTCTGGGTCGACCTTCCTAAAAAGCTAGAGTGGGTCCGGACCATAGATGTTTTTGGTCGGGTCCACTAGGGAGAAGGGTCCACCCCCGAGTGGAAGGCCAAAATTTTTTAAGGGGGGTCCAGAAGGGTCCGGACCCCCCAAGCTTTTTGAGGGGGTCGACCCCGGGGTGCGAAATTTCAAATTTAGGGGGGGGGGGTCAGGGGTGTCCAATTTTTTAACAAAATTTTTTTAAACAATTCAAACCTCGTCGAGAATTCTTTGTGCCTCTTCTTCAAGCTTTCTGATATCTTCCATAGTGAGATTGTGCCAATTATCAATCCAACAGAAAACTTCGCGATGGAATTTGGTAAAAAGACGTGGGTATTGCTAAACAAGCTACTATACACATGCAATTTTTATTATTTAGGTATCTATACTTTTGACTCTAAGTTTTACAGAAGTGGTATTGAGGGCTCCTTACCTCCTCCTAAACAAGCTATGGTATCATGAGCGTAGCCAGGATTTTAGAAAGGGAGGGGGGTCCAACCTGAACAAAATTTCCGAAAGGGGATCCAGGCATAGGTCACCGACCTTCGACGGCTCAAGGGGGTCCACACCCCGGGTGTGGAGGTTTTTGACCTCCAGGGGGAGGGGTCACACCCCGGGGTGTTTTTTTTTGAAAAAAAGGCACCCGGGGGTGCTTGGGGTGTTTTTACCATTTTTTTGACCGAAATTGAAAATTTTTTGACGAAATTTGACCATTTTTTAAGCATTTTTTTGGATTGTATGGTGGGGGGGGGGGGGTGGTCGAAAATGGGCCTTGGGGGGGGGGGGGGTCAGGGGTTCAAGGGGTCGAAGGGGGGAAAGGGGTCAAAAATAGGCCTTAGGGGGGGAGGTAGGTCTCAGAGGCCGTAGGGGGGGGGGGGGGGCCCCCCCCACCCCCCCCCCCTTCGGTGACCTATGGATCCAGGGCGGTCTAAATCCTAAAAAAGTGTATCTCCGATTTTCAAAACATTATTTTGAAGTTTTAAAAATTTAATAAAAGTTTAAGGCGCCCCCCTGTGCACGCCACTGAGTGGGGTGCCTGGCAAGACCCAATTTTTGAGAGGGGGTGTACCCAATATTTCCGCGCTGCCTTAAAATGGGCTTAAAACGCATAAAAAAACGTAAAACAAGCTTATAAATGCTTTAAAACTATGTAAAATTAAAATAAGACCTTATTGCAACGGGGGGGGGGGGGGGGGGGGGGGGGGTTTTTTTTTTCCCTTCTCTTTTTTATAAATTTTATTTTTTAATTCTTTTACTAATAATGTGTTTATATATTCTTATAATTAGATTAGAAACATAGATGAACAAGGGGGGGTTAGGGTGGGGTCCACCCCCCTAGTCTCGAAATTTTGCCCACCCCCCCTCAGAAAAAAATCCAAGGGGGGCCATAGGTGAGCACGGTCGGGGAAGCTAGGCGGGGTGGTTACCCGGGGTAAATCGAATTTTAAATTCTAGGAGGAGGGTCCCAGGGGGGTCCGGACCCCCCCTAGCTTTTTAGGGGGGGTCGACCCGGGGTGCGAAATTTTGAAATCTAGAGGGGGGTCAGGTGGGGTCCGGTGTCCAAAGCAAAACAGTTTTAAACCATAATAACTTTAATAATTGTTCTTTTTTATAGGATAATACTACATTTTATTGAATAAAAAGCCATATTTATGTATAAAAAGGGTGTAAAAGCATGAATATGTGATGAAAATTCACGTTTTTGGAAGAAAATTTAGTATAAAAAAGGTACCTAAAATTTTCCCGAGAGGGGGGAGGGGGGGGTCAGATTTCAAAATCTAGAGGGGGGTCAGGGGTAAAAAATTCGGAAATTTGGGGGGAGGGAGCCCCCCCTAGATTTTCTTCTAGGGGGGGGCCAAAATTTCGAGGCCAGGGGGGGGGGTGGACCCCCCCCCCGCCCCCCCCCCTTTCTCACCTATGAGGGGGGGCCCTCCCCTCCCCCCAAATTTTCGAATTTTTTACCCCTGACTTCCTCTAGATTTTGAAATCTGACCCCCCCCTCTCAAGAAAATTTTAGGTACTTTTTTTATACTAAATTTTCTTCCAAAAACGTGAATTTTTTACACAAATTCATGTTTTTACCCCTTTTTTATACCAGAATATCGCTTTTTATTCAATAAAAAGTAGTATTATCTTATAAAAAAACTATCATTAAACCTTTAATGGTTTAAAAGTATTTTGCTTCGGAAATTGGACCCCACCTGACCTCCCGCTAGGTTTCAAAATCTTCCACCCTGGGTCGACCCCCCCTAGAAATCTAGGGGGATTCGACCCCCCTAGGACCCCCCTCCTAGATTTTGAAATGTCATTTACCCGGAATAAACACCCCCCTCTGGCTTTTTGACCGTGTTCATCTACGATTAGAAATCATAGTTTTTTTTTAATAATTACGTAATAATAGAATAGTAATTTTATTGTCTTGATTATAAAGTCAAGTATCACAAACTTTTTAATCCATAATCTTATATTTAATTAAAGATTATATACATACATGGGCGTAGCCAGGGGGGTCTAGACCCCCTTTTGGGTCGGCAAAGGGAAAAATTTGGAGTTAGACCCCCCTTTTGGGTCGCCAAGGATAAAAATTTGGGGGTCTAGAACGACCATTTTTTAAAAATTTTCTCGCGCTTCGCTCAGCGCTCCATTAATTATATAGTCTCCACTTGCAAATTTGTATTACTTTGTTTTGTAATCTTGGTATGACCACGCTAGACCCAGACCTGTGCACGGCCCCCCCCGGGTTTATTGTTGGGGGGGGGCAATTCCAAAACAGGGGGGCACCGGGGGCAACCTTTTTAAAACGGGGGGCAAGCAGGGGGGGAAAGAGAAAAAAGAGGAAAAAAGATAAAAAAGAAAGGAAAAGGGAAAAAAGAGAGACAAAAAAGCGAAAATAAGGTAAAAATAGGTCTAAAATTGCTTAAAATACATTGAAATAGGCTAAAAACTGCAAAAAATTTGCGATGATGGCGTCATCATAGGTCAAAAATGGCGTCATAATTTTAGGGTACTTTTTCATTTTTTGGGGGGGAGGGCAATAAAACGGGGGAGGGGGCGAATTCTCCAATAAAACGGGGGGGGGCATTTCCAGACCGTGCAAGGTCTGAATGAATATTTCTAGGTAATAAACACTCAACTAAAAACCAAGAACACTCAACTAAAAACAAAAAACTCATTAAATATTTTAATCTTGATACGACCACGCTGGACTTTAGATTGTTATATAGCGGTATTAAAAGTTTAAATGTTAGAAGTAATTTTAAAAACATTTTCTGGTACTTTGCATTGCTCAGCTGTAATTTGATGTACTCATTTTTCAGTTGTGATGTTTTGGAAATCGGAAATTTTAAGGTATCAAATTGTTTGTAAAAAATTTTTCTTTTTGTTGACTTATTTTTTTTGAATAATAGGAAAAAATGAAGTATATGACATAAACAAGGTAACAAACACTCCGCGCGAAGCGCGAAAAATTTTTTTAGTCCTTTTATAGCACTTAAAAATTTTTCTCCAGGAGACGAATTTGGGGGGGTGTCTCTGGGTACATTCAGGGGGGGTCAGCAAAATTCGAAATTTTGGGGGTATAAGTGTATAACCCCCTCCCCTGCCCACCTACAGGTCCATCATGGTCGTATCAAGATTACAAAACAAAGTAACACGAATTCAGACCTGTGCACGGTCTGAAAATGCCCCCCCCCCGTTTTATTGGAGGATTTCCGCCCCCCCCCCGTTTTATTGCCTCCCCCCCGCCAAAAAATGAAAAAAGTACCCTAAAAATATGACGCTATTTTTGACCTATGATGACGCCATCATCGCGAATTTTTTGCAGTTTTTAGCCTATTTCAATGTATTTTAAGCCATTTTAGACCTATTTTTACCTTATTTCCGCTTTTTTTGTCCCTTTTTTCCCTTTTCCCTTCTTTTTTTCTCCTTTTTTCTCCTTTTTTTCTCTTTTTTTTTTCTTTCCCCCTGCTTGCCCCCCCCGTTTTATTGCCCCCCCCCCCGTTTCAAAAAAGTTGCCCCCCCCCGCGCCCACCCCCCCCGTTTTGGAATCGCCCCCCCCCCCCCCGGGTTAAACCCCGGGGGGGGGGGGGGGCAGTGCACAGGTCTGCGAATTTGGAAGTGAAGACCAATGAAAACATTAAGAATGGGGTGGGTCCAGCGTGGTCATACCAAGATTAAAAAACAAACTAACACAAATTTGGAAGTGGAAACTACATAATTAATCGAGCGCTGAGCGGAGCGAAGCGCGAGAAAACTTGTAAAAAATGGCTCTCCTAGACTCCCAAATTTTTATCCTTGGCGACCCAAAAACGGGGTTTACGTGTTACGTCTAACCTCAAATTTTTCCCTTTTCCGACCCAAAAACGGAGGGGGTGGGGTCTAGACCCCCTGGCTACGCCCATGTATGGTATGGATTTTTTCCCATTCCTAGTCTAGATATGCCAAAAGCAGTATTTTTTAATTGGGGGGCGGGAGGCAGTCCTATGCCCCCAACCAAGATATTGCTTAGCACACCAGATCTATCCTGTTTAGTTTAGCATATTGTTTTCCCCAAAATGAGTACATAAAATACAAACAAATATCGCAAAACTAATGTTCGTGTGTAGGGCCCGAGCTATACCGGATCGGGATTTTCAGATCCGGTCAGATCAGATCGAAAGTGGATCCGGCTGGATTGGATATTTTACCAGATAGGATCTGTTGACTCGTAGTTTATTTATATTTGTAACTCATTTTCATGTAAAATAGCCCTAATTAACTAATAATAGTGTTATTTTAGCATAAAACAAACCAACAAATACTTAAATCAATTTATTAACATAACATAAAATATTTTGTTACAATACTGATAGGCCTTCAAATAAACCCTTATCCCGTTCTCATCTAGTATATTTTGTTGTTGTGTCATTGGTACACCATATTGTGGTAAGTGGTGGGTTGAGTGGGAAAAGCCCATTGACAGTGAAATTTACTATATTCACTATATGACTGCATTGCATCCCTCCGCCAAGAAAATAACCTGACTTTTTTAATATGTTTCTATATTATGTTTGAGAAATTCCTTGTCTATTCATAATTTAATACAACCTAGCAAATTATGTGTTCTGTAACCCCACCCGTACACATGATGGCGCAAATCGTGTTAAACAGGTGCTTTCACGTGAATTTTAAGGTGGCCGAAATTAACGGAATCTTAAAATGCACAGTTAGTTAAACGCATTGCAAGGTAATTTCGAAGAAAATATCAAAACATGAAAATTAACAATTTAAAGCCTTAAATAGAAGTTATTTTAAGGTTGTAAGCGCTTCGTTTTAAATTTGATGCAGTTTAAACACAAAGCAAAAATCCTGAAAATCACAAAAAAATTAACTTTTTGTATGAAAATGTTGATAATGCAGAAAAACACAAATAAAAAACTTTTGCAAAAACACTTTATTCAACATTCAACCAGTTATTTTTGTGCTAGTTCTTTTGTGTTTTAAAAATAAGCCAATTTTCTAACACCCTAAATTGGTGGCCGAAATTAAGTCAGATACACTTAATAGTTATATTATAATTATACATTTGTGCTATGCTAATTGATCTTGGTCTTTATCTAATGTTAGTACATACAGTCAGTTATTTAGATGATAATACACTTAGACTTAACCCGTCCTTAAGCTTTATGGGTGGCGCGGGAGCGCCACGGGGCAATTGGTCACGGGCCCCGCGGCGCCGCGCCAACCATTATTACAGAACGTGAGTAAATTTTGAAATTCGGAAACTTCTTCTACATGGGAGCAGTAATTTATATACATTAATCTGAAATTGCTAGCTAAATAGAAAAATACATGTCAATGGAAACTATAGAACGAGAGATGGGTTCATAGAAAACTACAGACCTGTGCACGGTCTGGAAATGAATTCCCCCCCCCCGCTTTATTAGAGGATTAGCCCCCCTCCCCCCGTTTTATCCCCCCCGCCCAATAAGAAAATAAAAAAGTATCCAAAAATTTAGACGTCATTTTTGACCTATTTCAATGCTTTTTAAGCCATTTTAGACCTATTTTTACTTAAATTTCACATTTTTGTCCTATTTTTCATTATTTTTCTCCTTTTTTTCATTTTGTTCCCTGCTCACCCCCACCCCCCCCCCCCGTTTCAAAAAAGTTGCCCCTCGTGCCCCCCTCATTTTGTAATTTCCACTTCCCCCCAATAAAACCCTGAGGGGCCGTGCACAGGTATGCGGGTCGCCACGCTAAGATGAGTGATGTGGTAGTATGGCGGGGTAAACTGTAGAACTTCAAAATCCACCCACCGGTGCCCTTTCCCATTCACTCTCTCCCAACCTAAGAATCTAAGATGCCAATTTTCAAAGTGCCCTCTCTCGCGAAACCCTGACTCCTTTTCCCCCTACTCTCTCTACAAACTCAAATTTTTTCAAAAATTTGTGTTTTCTGATGAATATAATACATAACATGTGATAAACGCTTGTTGACAAGTTTTATATATTGGATTCCCTCTCTTATCATTCTTAAACTTTTTAACAGTATTTTTAAGCGATTTTAAACCCCTATTTTGACCTACCGCAAACTCATAACCTCTTAAGGCGCTATATAGGTGAGAACGGTCGGGGAAGCTAGGGGGGGTGGTTACCCGGGGTAAATCGAATTTTAAATTCTAGAAGGGGGGGTTCCAGGGGGGGTCCCCAGGGGGGGGGGGGTTCCAGGGAGGGTCCGGACCCTCCCTGGCTTTTTAGGGGGGGGGGTCGACCCGGGGTGCGAAATTTTGAAATCTAGAGGGGGTCAGGTGGGGTCCGGTGTCCCAAGCAAAACAGTTTTAAACCATAATAACTTTAATAATTGTTCTTTTTATAGGATAATACTACATTTTATTGAATAAAAAGCGATATTCTGGTATAAAAAGGGTGTAAAAGCATGAATATGTGATGAAAATTCACGTTTTTGCAAAAAAATTTAGTATAAAAAAGTACCTAAAAATTTCCCATGGGGGAGGGAAGGGGTTAGATTTCAAATTCCAGAGGGGGTCAGGGGTAATTTGGAAATTTGGAGGGAGGGCCCCTAGATTTCGTCTAGGGGGGTCCCAAAATTTCAAGGCTAGGGGGTGAACCCCACCCTGCCCCCTCCCTTTATCACCTATCAAAATGTAAATTTATTAAAAAACTTTACCTGCAGTGCAAGTGCAAGGTATTGCTCTTAGTCAAAATTTGGCCTTTACCCCGAGCCGAGGTAATCATCTTTTCTCTTAAGCAAGGGTAGGTCAGGCACCCACCCAGACCAAACCCAACCCATGTTGAAATTAAGAGGAAGGGGGTCCAAGTCATACATGGGCAAGTTAATCCGGAGTGGGGGGTAAACCCCAAATAAGGGGGGTTAAAATCCGAGAAACGCAAAATACCCATATCCTTTTTTTCTGCAGTGCATTTTATCCATATCGTTTATCGATTTTAAAGAAAAAATAGATAAAAAATCGCTAATTTTAGGTCAAAAAGCTTTTTATTGCATTTTTGAATTTTTTTATTGTTTAAATCATTCATTTTGACCTCAAAACTTAAGTTTGGAGGCAGTTAGAAGTCATTTTAAAGACATTTTTTTTCTTCATTTTTCCAAAATCGGGGGGGGGGGTTAACCTTTTCTCCCCCCCCCCACTTCTGAGTGGGGGGAGGGTTAAACCTCCTTCTCAGTATTTGGGGGGGAGGTTAACCCCACCTCTCCGTGCCCATATATGGTCTAAGTGAGATTTTGAATTACCTTGTTTTAGGGAAGGGTAAACTATTTTAATAGGCTAAGTAAAAAAAATGCATTTTTTTTCAGCAAGCTGCAAAAACAGGGTGAAAAAAATACACAATAATAAGATAAAATTTAAATTAATTTAATTAAAGAGTGTACATTTTATTTTTAGCAGATTTAAAAAACACATAAAAGCTTTCGATTTAGCAAAAAAATGTATTTGCTTTTAACAACCATTCCTGTCTGTTGAGAAGCAGATCCATTCTTAAAAATAGTTATATACATTAAAATCAACGTTGTCTATGCCTTTTATTAATTCAAGAACATATAACGCAAGATAATGTCCGACTGTACACTAAATTTTGAACAAAATTTGCTGGAAAAGTATGCTTAAAGTGTCTTTTTTATTGTGCAAAAAAATCGCAGTACGAAAAAAAAGCATTGAGTCTAAGTGCAAACAAAGTCGCAATTTTTTTAGAAAATAAAGCTAAAAATGCGTTAAAATCGCAGCGCGGAAAAACTAGCAGAAAATGGCGGATTTTGCGAGAAAAGTTACATAAAGTTTCGCATATGCGACTTTTCTAGCAAAATTTTGGTCAAAAATTCAGTACAGTCGGACATTCTCTTGTTATATTAACAATGCACATTCTTATTTTAAGCACAATAAAACAGCCTACACATTTTTAAAACAATTTACATTTGAAAATTATTTTTAAAGTCTAATTTTAAATTTAACACCGTAATGATATAATATTCATTATTTAAACGTTGTTTTTTTTAACTAAATGCCATTTAAATAGAATTTAATGTCTAGCCATATCGATATGCATTCACAACAGTCTTTTTTAACACTAATATTAATAGTGACGTGACAGGTTTAAATGGATGTTGAAGTTTTTTGATATAAAATGGATGCTCTGCTATTTATCAACTGCAGTATGAAATTATACCAATTTGGCATTAAAGACGCGTGAAAAGATTAAAAATCACCACGAAATATATAGCTTTTCATTGATTTATTGATATAACCATAATCTGGACAACCATAATCTTTTATATTCTGGAAAAACCAGATTTTCTAAAACCATGAATTAAATCTCAAAAATACAATGTGATGCAAACTAAAATGGAATCATAGATAGACAGGGCCGGGTTTTTGAGCTGAGCTGTTAAACGGGTTTTTTTTGTTGAGCTGTTAAACCCCCTCCCAAAATTGGTTTCAATTAAAAACCCCGCCATCTTGATTGGTACCTGGGCCAGAAAACCATGCAACGTTAGAGCTAAATACTAGAGCCGGAAAAAACTTAATACTACATCCAAGCAACGTGCACGAAAGGGATTTACAAATTAAATGGAAGAAAATCAAAACTCGGAAATCGCAAAAGAGCCAATGGTGCTTTTTGAGACTTAAGAGCACGACGTTTTGGGACCGGAGTCACAAAATAGGTCCCTTTGGAGCCTTCAACTGTGTTTTGTTTTTTTAATAACAAAATTTAAATTACGTTAAAATTGCTATTAGAAACGAATTAAAAGAAGTTTACGCACAAACTTTTGTATTATTATAGCATTTTTTAAACTGTTTTCAATGTATATAGTTTTTTCATTTTTTTACGAAATAATATACTGAATTGTTTCTTTAATTTGCGGCGCACTTTCCAACTAAACGATTTTTTACTTTGTCTAGTTGTATTTGTTTTTGTAAATTATATGTTTTACATTATTTTACTTCAGAAGACACAATTTAGAAAAGCTTTAAGAACTCAAAATTTAAAAAAATTGTTATAAAAAAGTTTGCTTGATTTTTTTGGTTTCCCTTAGGCTTAGGAAAAAATATTTTTATCGTTGTTTTAGATTCTTCACATAGAATTTATCATGATAAATATTTATTTAATGGTGTGTTCGTGAAAATCAGCCGTTCCGTTACCGAGATATGTTTAAAATATTTTTTAAAGTCTTAATCCTTTTAAACAATAAGACTTTCATTTTGCAATAAATACAGGTTTTTTACAGTTTGGATTTTTTCGTTTCTCTCACGCTGTCTTTTTACTCATGTAAACGTTTTTTTTGTGAACAGTTTCGTCTCTTTTGTTTTTTTTTTTCAGTCTTAATGTGTCTTACTTTTGGGTTCTTAAGCCCCTTTTGTGGCTTTTCCGTAGCCAGCTTTAACATTCCCACTATTTTTTCTTCTGTTGTCTTTTTCTCCTTGGCTCTAAGGTAATTTTTTTGCTCTTTGTTTCCAAATTTCGGGCTCTTTAATACCCGTGGCTATTCGGTTTCCATATTTTTTTGAAATTTGACGTTTTTTGTTAAAACTTTTTTCTTAGCGAATTACAAAAAAAAAAACAAACAAAACATAAGCATAAACAAATCGCATGCTGCTTGGCCTTCTCTAAAAACCCAAGAATTTGTATTTAGGTTAGGTACTTTTATTACTCATTCTATTTAAAAAACCAATTTTATTTCGTCTCTATTAGATTTATTTCATCGGAAAAATAAAATAATGGTACCCCCATAAATGTTTGCTATTTTTGAGATCTTTCCCTTTTAAGTTGTAATTTTGTTCATACCCCAGCCGGAGTAATTTGCTCATTTATGTTTGCAATGAAACCTAAAATGGTAAAAACCAATTAACTATATTTTACATAATGCATAATAAAAACTAAAAAAAACTTTATCCAGTCCCTTTACTTATAATGATATGCTACCAATCGTGCATTTTCAAGCAAAAAAAAAACGACTGAACGGAGGGTTAAAAACGGCATTTGAACAACAGACGGGAAAAATCGAACGCAAGCAGCGTAGTAGATAACAAACAAAAGAAACCGAACATAATCACTTTTACACTAGCAGCGAGCACGTTATATTTTAGGTTTTAAACACAAATTAATGTCCTTACCAATTAAGGCCATTTAATACTAAATAATTAGACAAAATAATAAATTTTGTTCCTAATCAATTAAGAATTTCAGGTTTATCTTAACCTTAGCCCTAAACAACCACATTAGGATTGGACTAAAACATTATTTTCTCGTATTTTGTCACACTGACACTATTAAGATGTTTTTTTAGACAAAACAAAACAAATAAAAGAATATCTTACTAAAAAATAAGTTTTTATAAAAAATAAGACATGAATAAAACATGGAGGTGTAGGTAAACGGAAAGGACGACCAGTGAGTGTGTGTGTGACCACTCTATCTTCTAGATGTTTTAAGCTAGGCACCTTTTTTAAGATATTCGCCCTTCAATTATGCCTAAGTGCTTATGTGTGTTATAGTTTGAACAAAAAAGACATGAAAATAATACATTATAGTGCCGTTTTAAAACTAAAAACGTAAATTACTGCTGACAAGGTGATTGATTAAAATATAAATAATTGCCTTGGTATTGACAGTGAGATTACAATCCAGAATTTCTTAACTGAATAGAAACAATTTTACAAATTTTGATATTTATAATATCAAGTTTACCTACTTTTTAATATGGAGACATTTTTATAATATAAACATCTCTCTACTTTTGTATTTGAAATTGTTTAGATTTAAATACTTTTAAGTTATCCGTTTGTTATATAATTAATAGAAAATTCAATTGTATATTTATACAGCTTGGATAAACACAAAAAAACGAAATAACTAAAAGAAAGTATTTTCGGAATAAAAAAAAATGTTTTCTTCTTTACAAATTAAATTTTTCTGGTTATTAGCGAAAGAATATTTTAGAGCAAAAAATACGCACCTAGTAAATAAATTTTTAGCAATAAAATTTTATAGAGTAATTCATGAAACTATAAAGTAATAAACCGAATAAAAGAAATCTAAAGCCATTGGTTAAAAAATAAAACATTAATTTTTTAATAAATATAATTTAATAAAGCCTAAAAATCTATATTTCTAATGACTGATATTTCTACTTCTTGGTAACCAAAACATTTAAGATCAAACCGCCCGCCCAAACTAGCATTTTTTTATTTTTATTGAATAAAAAAGTGATACTTTACATACTCTAAAAATTGCATTTAGACAAACATTTTTTAATTACAAAAATTTAAACAATTATTGATTTTTAAGCAATAATTCAACGGATTTAGTATTTTTAATATTCGGTACAATTAATAGTCGACAGTCAAAAAGGTTTCAAAAGTATTAAGAAATTTGTTAGTGAAACAAGACAAATCGTGACGTCATACATCCTCTAATTGTTGTTGTACTTCGTCTTCTATCCTCCTTATATCGTCCATGTTAAAATCATGCCACTTATCCAGCCAACAAAAAACCTCGCGGTGAAATTTTAAAAATATTCTGCCTTCTTGCTGAATTAAGTGAGTAATAAGATTAGCTTTCACCACTAATAAAATTATATATTCAATATTTTTTTGTTTAAACCAGTTTAACAATGCAAAAAAAAACACAATATTGGACAGAGTTATACATTGAATTTATAATAAGCTTCAATTTTTAAAGCGACATAATTATGTACGCATTTTATAACCACATTTGACATCGCCAATCTTCCCTTAAATTGTTCGTAAAAACGGTTACCAATGGCAATGAAAAATTGAAAAAACGGCATTTGGGATTGTTAAACAGCATATTTCTACGGCTTGAAGTTTGTAAAACATTTTTGTGTCAAAATGACCTTTTTTCAATAAGGCCATTTTGGGTTATAAAAAAGTGCTGTGACGCAATATTTGATCAATATTATACACCTAAAAAAAAACTGAACTCCCATTACAGATTACAGATGAACTCCCATTAACAAAATTAAAATATTATTGAATACAAGATTGCGCTAGCACACGTATTTTTAATAGCTTTGTTTTAATCACTAATCACGCTAACTCATTTTCAAAACTGTGTAGTATAAAGAACACAACGGCCAATGGCCGAACATAAGTAGAATATGAAAATTAAATTATTAAACAGAAAAAACAAATCATTTTTAAAATTTGGGGAAAATTTTTAAATTAAATAGTAATCGTGGAAATTATTATCCAGGGCTCCAGTAAGTAATAATGGCGCGACCTGGAATATTAGCTTCATCTCAGAATGAAAAGCAGAAACAGCTGATTATGTACTCAAATTACAGAAACATAGCAATTGTTTTTTTTCAAATTGACTGATTGATTGTTTCTAAATAAAAATATTTAAGCCATCATTATAAACTATCCAAAACTTTGAAATTTTTGTTCAAAACAATATACGCAAAAATAAAGTACTATAAAACAGACTTACACTTTGGATAAATTTTTCTATTCTGCCCTGCAAGCCCCACCATTTAAATTCTACAGTAACAAGTTTGTAGGCACACATTACTGGCTTTACAGTTTCTATCCAGTTGCCCGACAACGGACCTCTGCCAGTTTTTTTGGACTTAAAAGTTTTGGGATCTGTATCCGGCTTCTGGTCCTAAAAATCAATTTTATATTAGTTTTTTATTGTTTTTTTTTCGCGATTACAGTTCAGGTTTGGCTAGATAGAAAGTGGTTTATGTGTTTTATAAAAATTTCATTGTGGTGCAGAAGTAAAAAAAAGTTTGAAGTGTGGAAGTAAAAGAAAAGTGTGGGTTTGGTGCAGCGTACTACTGAAGTCTAAGCGGGATCCAATGGAACAAAAGAAAAAAGCCATACATGGGCATGGGAGAGTTGAAGGGGATTAACCGTAATCCCCCCCCAAATTCTGAGATGGGGATTTAAACTCCCCCCAATCAGAAATGGGGGAAGAAAACGTTAACCCCTCAATTTTGGAAAAATGAAGAAAAAAATGTAATGTCTTTAACTGCCTTCAAACTTAAATGTTGCGGTGAAAACGAGTGTTTAAAGCACTAAAAAGCTTAAAAATGCATTAAAAAGGGCTTTTTGACCTAGTGTTTTTACCTATTTTTTTTAAAATCGAAAAACCATTTTTAGTTTGCACTCCAGAAAAAACCGATATGGGTAAAATGCGTTTTTCAGATTTTAACTCTCCCTCTAAATGTATGGAGGGAGATTATTAACTTCTGAAGGTCCAGCAGGTAAATCGTGAAGTTAAAAATCAGCTAATTTCTCTTTTCAGCTTCTGCTTTTTATACTCCAGTTATTTAGCACACGACCAATGTCTGCTGAGCAGTCAAACGAGTCATGACTGATTATTTACAGTTAAGACAAAAAGGAATTTAAAAAATATATATAATAATTATTTGAAAAAAAATTATAAAATATGAAGTAAAGTCACAAAACCAAACCTGCACATTGTTTCGTCTTCAAAAACAAAATTCTGTGGGATGGGGGTGTGGTTCCCGAGTTTTTGAAAATTTAAAGGGTTATCCTATGGCCATAGGTGGGTAGCCTCCCGGATTTAAGGGAAGGGGTAAACCCGACCCCCGAAATTTGGGAGTGTGTCCCAAAAAAGATTTGGGGTATACCTTAAAAACCTTATTTTGAGCGTTTTTAGTATTAGGACCACCCAAGTTTTAGGTGGTGTGCGAGATGCCCCTAAATTTTAGAGGGGGGCATAGATGAACAAGGGGGTAAGGTGGGGTCCACACCCCCTAGCCTCGAAACTTTGGGCCCTCCCAAGAAAAAAATTTAGCCCCCCTCCCCCCAAATTTTCGAATTTTTTACCCCTGACTCCCTCTAGATTTTAAAATCTGACCCCCCCTCCCATCTTGAAAAAATTTTAAGTACTTTTTTTATAGTAAATTTCTTTCTAAAAACGTGAATTTTTAACACAAATTCATGTTTTTACACACTTTTTATACCTGAATATCGCTCTTTATTCAATAAAATGTAGTATTATCTTAAAAAAACTATTATTAAACTTTTAATGGTTTAAAACTATTTTGCTTCGGAAATTGGACCCCACCTGACCCCCCTCTGGGTTTCAAAATCTTCCACCCCGGGTCGATTCCCCTCCAAGAAAGCTAGGGGGAGGTCGAACCCCCCTGTGAAACAGGGAACCTGTGAACCTAGGAACCTTCCACTGTGAACCCCTTTTGACCGTGTTCATCTATGGGGGGTGCCCGCAAAATTTGTGAATTTGGGGGTATAACCTCCCCTTTAACCCCCCCCGCGCACCTATGCTTCGAGCCATTAATTGACTGACTTTACTTATTTGAATACTATTTTAATCATTGTTGTGTAGTTTACCCATGCCTTTATGTGGTTTTACCATTTCATGTGACCATACAAAATTAAAACCAAATCAATTATTATTATGAACGTAAAACATACGTGAGGATCTAATGGCGTATTGGCAATATCAAGGTAGATCACTTCTCTGTGTTTTAGCAAATTGCGTGGAAGTTTATGCGCCTAAAATTATGTTATTTATAAAAATCAGGTAAAAGCATTAAGTAAAAGCAAAAGCATTAACCCGTTTTCATGATCAATTTTACTTAATCGACAACAGCGGGATACAAATTCCAACCAGGTATGATAAGCATGACCAGACCTGTGCACTGCCCCCCCCCCGGGTTTTAACGGGGGGGGGGGCAATCCAAAAAGGGGGGCCCGGGGGGGCAACTTTTTTGTAACGGGGGGGGCAATAAAACGGGGGGGTAAGCAGGGGGGAAAGAAAAAAGAAAGAGAAAAAAAAGGAGAAAAAAAGAGAAAAAAAAGAAGGGAAAAGAGAAAAAAGGGACAAAAAAAACGAAAATAAGGTAAAAATAGGTCTGGTATGAAATGGCTTCAAATACATTGAAAAAGGCTAAAAACTGCAAAAAAATTGCGATGATGGTGTCATAATAGGTCAAAAAGGGCGTCATAATTTTAGGGTACTTTTTCATTTTTTGGCGGGGGGGTCAAAAAAACTGGGGGGGGGCAAATCCTCCAATAAAACGGGGGGGGGCATTTTCAGACCGTGCACAGGTCTGCATGACGGATGCAAAAATACTACTACTTACGCCAAAAAACTAACAAAAAAAACAAAATCTTTTAAGAAAAACTTAACCTAACAAACAAATTTTTAGGGCCATATAAATATCATTGTACGCGACACCCACACTGACACACTCATCCATAGGTGAGAACAGTCCAGGAAGCTGGGAGGGGGTGGTTACCTGGGCTAAATCGAATTTTGAATTCTAGGAGGGGGTTCCCAAGGGGTCCGGACCCCCCTAGCTTTTTAAGGGGGGTCGACCCAGGGTGCAAAATTTTGAAATCTAGAGGGGGGTCAGGTGGGGTCCGGTGTCCAAAGAAAAACAGTTTTAAACCATAAAAACTTTAAAAATATTGTTCTTTTTGTGGGTAAAATGCACTCCAGAAAAAAATGATATGGGTAAAATGAGTTTCTCGGATTTAAACCCCCCTCCCCCAACCCAATCCGGGTTTACTAACCCTTCCCACTCCGGACCAACTTGCCCATGTATGGTGTGTCCTATGGTGTAATAGATAAAGCATAACAAAAAATACTTTAAAATTAGAAATTCCATTTTTGTAACTTTAGAAAGAACATTGACCAGAATAAAAAGAATACCAGATATAAAGTTATTATGCATTACTTTCAAAATAGAAACATTCTTGAAAATTAAAGTGATAAATAGACAACACTCACGTAAGCAGACAGTAAATCTTATTACAGCAAAACTCTTAGTGTAAAACTTTAAAAACCATCTTGTGGGAAAAACTATAAAAAAATTAAAAAAACTTACATTTTCGGTTTCACCTCTATCGGGCAAATGAATTGTCTCTATTCGAATCACAAAATTTTCTTTCATAAAATCAGGATTCTAAATTGAGATTTGCGTTACGTTACATTACAATCATAGATAAGCAGACTTGTGCACTGCCCCCTGGGGTTTTATTAAAGGGGAGCAATTCCAAAACGAGGGTGGCACGGGGGGAAACTTTTTTGAAACGGGGGGAGGCAATAAAACGGGGGGCAAGCAGGAAAGAAAGAAAAAAAAGAGGGAAAAAGAAAAAAAAGGGACAAAAAAACGAAAAGAAGATAAAAATAGGTCTAAAATGGCTTAAAATGATGATGTTTCGTGATGATGGTGTCATAATAGGTAAAATGGCGTCATAATTTTAGGCTACTTTTTTATTTTTGGGCGGTGGGGCATAGATGAACAACGGGGGTAGGGTGGGGTCCACCCCTCTAGCCTAGCCTCGAAATTTTGCCCCCCCCCTCTCACCCCAAATTTTTTAATTTTTTACCACGCCCATCTCTAGACATTATTAATTTGTGTAATTTGCATAATACAAATACAAAGTACTTGGTGAAAAGTTGCCAAATATTTGATAAAATAGCTGGCGAAAATACTCACCAAGCATCAAATAACAAAGCTAATACTTGGTTTAAAATTGCCAATTAGTTTGGAAAAATTAACCAAATTGTTAGTTAAAAAACACAGAATAATTAAATTAACAAAATGCCAATTAGTTAGTAAAAAAGTACAGAAACCTATATTGGTCCGGAGGTATAACAATGTTTGGTTGTTTTTTATTCGCTATTTGGTTAAAAATCACCAAATGGGCGGAGAGAGTATTATTCTATTATGTGTAAACTGTGGTATGTACACGCTTATCATTTTCAGCAAAATATGGTTAATTTATTTTTTTAATTGATTAATATCCTGTTACATGTTTCTAAAGCTACCTGCCTAAAGAGCCTGTCGCAATGTATCCGGATCCTTTCCGTCAGGGAAAGAACAAGATAGTTCTTTGCGAAACCTACAACCACATGTACAAACCCACAGGTAGGTCGATGTTGTTTGTTTATTTATTTATTTATATATTTTTATTTATTTATTTATTTATATTTATTTAAATTATATTTAAAAAATGCAGAAATACATGCAAAAAGTTATGTTGTTGTTGAGTCCAGTGCACATATCAAAAAGGCAGTCTCATTTACAAGCGCGGTTCCATGAAATCATGAGCATGATATCAACAAAAATATATAATATACCGAAAAATGTGCAACTCCTATATAAAAAAGTGCGGAAATGTAGGCCATTATAATGAGCCTCTCCATTTAAATTACACTCCCCACTATAATGGCATAGTAGCCATTTTAATTCGGCGAGTTAAAATGGAGAGGAAGCCATTATAATAGCCATTTATTCATTTAATTTCACTTTATATATACAAGTGTAATACTGTCCGGGCCGCACGAATTTTACCGTGTTGGACAGTATTAAAGCAACACGAAAAAACCCGTGCGGCCCGGACAATATTACAATTGTAAGTATATATGAAGTGAAATTAAATCAATAAATGGCTATTATAATAGCTTCCTCTTTATTTTAACTCGCCGATTTAAAATGGCTACTATGCCATTATAGTGGAGAGTGTCATTTAAATGGAGAGGCTCATTATAATGGCCTACTTTTTCGCACTTTTTTATATAGGAGTTGCACATTTTTCGGTATATTATATATTTTTGATATCAATAGTGTGTTCTGTTAAAAATTAGTGGAACGTCGTGAGATGTAAAAGATCTAGCTTTTATGCTGCGAAACCGACTTGCTCAAATAACTGGCCTGACTAAAACATTTATTTTAATAAGAAAATTTAAAAATGTCAGAAAGCATTAAGAGTCAAAGGAACTTAGAATCGAAAATAGTGGCCAAATATATATTTTGCAATGGAATAAAGTGGACTGCAATAATTTAAACAGCATATCTTACAAAAAAACTAATAAAAAAGATAGAACAAATTCCAATCAACTGTAAAAATTTCTATTTGAATCATTAACAATTTTAACGCGGCCGTTTGAAAATGACCACACTTCAATCAATCAATTTTTATTTTGCCATCTAAATACAATGACAGGAAAGACAGAAAAGTTAGTAAAAATACTGCACTTAGACTTGTATCTACCTATTTAATCACATATAAATATAATTATAATAGCATAAAAAACAAATAACATGCCCACCCATCACACCAACCAACCATAAATGTACAAAAGAAGCTGCCAGCATTATGTTTCTAAAAGGATTCCGGACTCCATCAAAAACACAACACAAACGGCAACCCTAAACCAACAAAGCAAGATTGCTATGATGGGTAAACAAATAATTGGAAAACAGTTAAAGATAAAAAACTAATATTGATATACATTGTAAAATTTACTTCCTTTGTTTTTTAGCTTCCAATCACCGAGCAAGTTGCGATGACGCGATGCGCAAAGGCAAAGAGTTCCATCCGTGGTTCGGTATGGAACAAGAGTATTCCATGCTTAGTTTGGATCAGTACCCTTTAGGTTGGCCGAAAAATGGATTTCCAGCACCACAAGGTTAAGGGTTGGTTCATACTTATGACAAGACTTTTTTATAAAATCCAAAACGTCCTTTGGACAAGCCAAAACGTCCTTTGAACTTTTGCCTTTGGACGAAGTATCAACGCTACTTAGAATTTGTCCTTTGGACAAAGTCCAAAGGACAAAATCCAAAGGGAAAAGTCCAAAGGACAAAAGTATGAATACGTTGTCCTTTGGATTTTTTCCTCTGGACTTTTCCCTTTGGACTTTTCCCTTTTCCCTTTTCCCTTTGGACAAAGTCCTTTGGACTTTGTCCAAAGGACGTTTTGTCAAAAGTCCAAAGGACTTTTGTCATAAGTATGAACCAGCCCTAACCGTTAACTTTTTTTAAAATCCTTGCTTATTATCTACAACATTATTGTTGGGTAAGATGTTTTGAACAGGTAACTTTATAAAAGTGTAAATTAGCATAAAGCCAGCATTTAGTGATATTTTTTTTTCTAAAAATGGACGAATCTCACGTAAGAGTTAGTTTGACTACAGTGTATTTTAATTTGAGTAAAAAATAGTCATGTGCATCTGATTGGTCATCAATATGATGAATAGTACGTTTAGTATTTTCCGGTTTTCTGGGCGATTTTTTAAGCTAAAAATTAAAAAGAATCAACCGGTGCACACGTATTTCCCAGGCCTTAAGGTCTCTCCGGACAGTTTTTATTGCAGAGCGTTCAGTAGTAAACCAATGGCAATAAAGAGCAAAAATTACCCATTTTTATTTACACAAAATTTATTTTTGAATTATTATACTTATAGAGTATTATAATATTTTAAGATATTTAAATGACGAAAATTTGACTAATTGGCGAAAAGCAGGCAACAAATTCTGTTTACAATAATGAAATTTTTAGAATTTATGTGAAATAAATTTTAAAAATTATAAAAAAATTTAAAAAAAGCATTATTAAAATCAAACAAAAGTTATAGCCGAATATGTTGCAGGTGGAAATCGATCTCGGGACCTTTCAAAAAGTTTACGACGCCCTAATCAACTATGCAACTGCAACCATGAGTTGAAGAGCTCTAAAAGCGATTTATAAACAAACCCTCTGAAATAAATCGATAAAACGCACAACAGAACTATTTATGCGTTAAAAAATACAAAAGATATTATGGCCTTCCAAAAATTATAACTTTCAATAGAACAATACTATCTGGAGCTTTAAATTTTACCAAACTAAATTAAATTGAAGTCTCACCGCAATTTTAAAAAAATTAATCCCCTTTTTTACGAAAAATTGTATATGAAACCATAAATACAAAAATATTTCCATAAATTGTTACGTACGTGAAAAAGGGTAACAATTCCTATTTATTGGAAGTATTTTCCCTAATAAATAATGAGTAGTACATATTTCTAAGGGTTTAAAAAAATTTCATTGCAATCTGATTTTACTACTGCCAATAATATAATAAATGTGCACTTTATAATCGTGGGGTTTTTGCCTTTTTAACACTCATAATAATTTTTTATGGAAATATTTCTGTATTTCCCGAGATCTCGTATGTCAAAAATCGCGATTTTCCATACTTAAGAAAACTGTCCAGAGAGATCTTAATATCCTTTATTTTGGATTACTTCAGATTCAAGGATTGACGCTTTGTTTAGAAAAATATAATCATCTTTTTTTTTCTCATATACGTTGTTGCAAAGATTTTGCTAATTAGTTATGTAAATTTATTAATTTTGATTTAGGTCCCTATTACTGCGGAGTCGGTGGAAGCAAAGTTTTTGGAAGAGAAATTGTGGAAGCGCATTATCGCGCCATGCTCTACGCCGGACTCACTGTTTCGGGAACAAACGCAGAAGTCATGCCTGCGCAAGTACGCGACTAATGCTTTTAAATATGCATATAATGGTCTTAATTCGAAAGTTATTAAACTAATCCTTCAGTTGATAGAGAAATATAATGCACTAAACTCAATATAATGCAGTTGATAGAGAGATCATACCTGCACATATCCTTAAAATAAAAAAAATTGCTTAATGTCGATTTCAGACATGTGCAAGCATGAGCTAATACTATGAAAATAAACGCAATGAGGTTAATCTTGAACACATGCTTGCGCAACTAATGCTTTTAAATTGATATCATACGCTAAACGCGTAAGTTATACGCCACAAAAGCTCAAAATTCTCAACATTGTGTAACGCCATTTTAAATTAATTGTATTGCAGTGGGAATTTCAAATTGGGCCTTGTGAAGGAATATTAATGGGTGATCAGCTATGGATGGGCAGATTTTTACTTCACAGGGTGGCGGAAGATTTTCAAGTCGCAATATCGCTGGACCCAAAACCTGTACCTGGTTTGTTTTCTGTACTCAATATTTACTCATTTTTTTTTCAATTATGTGAACAGGAAAAATTTTTCAATGCACATATATAACAAAATTGAAAACACGCAAAATAAAAATAATCGGTTTGAGTTTCTTATTGAGATAGGTATGCAGTAGCTTGTTTCACAACCAACTCGTGAGAATAATTATCTGGATCTTTTGTTCACAAACGATAGATAAACTTTTAATAATGTCACTGTTGCGCCCAGTTTTTCACAATCACACCATGACACTATTTTATCTGAAATTAATCTTAAAATATTTAACAGTCCTAAAAATAAGATTCAAAACTACATACCTGATTTTTTAAAAGCAAATTATGATTATGATATTGTGACGACCCAAAGTTGAAGCGAAAATAATCAGGCGCTGAAAAATTTAGACAGCCGAATTTATTAAAAAATTTGGCCGATAGAGGAATTGAACCCGTAGTAACATGTGCCGTATGTTATTGTGACCCTGGGACCAGGGTTTGTTTCGACGTCCCCCGCGCGCAGTATTTGAAGCTCCAGCCAGAGCGCGGGTTTCGGATTAGAGCTTGGCAAAAAGGTGCCAGAGTTGACTGGATTTCGTATGGTCCAGATTTGAAGGCGATGCGTTGATAGGTGTTGTTTCGCTTCGCTTTGCATTCCCACCTCGTGCAGGCCTGGATAACACAGTCACAAACCACATAAATAACACTCCAATAAACCCAATACTTCAAACAAAAGCACCAGCAATAAGCAACGAGGAAGAAAATCTTCCTCGCGGGGTCAGGAGAACCCTCGCCCAACTCAGGGCAGGGAAATCTCCTTTCCTCTACTCCTACCTACACAAAACCAATCCAACACAACACACATCACCAAACTGCCCACTATGCAAAACACAAACACACACAACACAACACCTTTTTACATGCACACACATCAATACGACACTGGGACCAGAGGACCTTTGGGCAAACCCCGTAGCGGTTGCTGAGCTCCTCCGGGAGTGGGAAGAGGGGGTGAGCAAGGCGAGAAGCGTGCCGGAGGGACCTATCCAAGGTTTATAGAAACCCCGGAAACTGGCAAACTCAACAACAACCCGTAGTAACCTCCAAAGTCGACTCTGGTGTGCTATCCATTAACCATAGGCCGGACAATTAAAGGGGAAAAATAATCGTCTTTTATTAATGCTTGTACTTTAAGTTTTCACGGAAGGGACACATACGCGGTATGTGTCACACCTTCCCACCAAGAGAAGAGCTGCTCTCAGCCTCTTTAATTCAATCCGCACACCTCTACCATCCCCAACAAATCCGTCTATCTTCTGTAGAATGGGGGGTACACTGGTATACATACCCAGAGGTATGTATCTGCCACCAAATATGTGATGACCCAAAGTTGAAGCGAAAATAATCAGGTGCTGAAAACCTTGAAAGGGGAAAGATGATTGCCTTTTATTAACGCTTGTAATTTGAGTTTTCACGGAAGGGACAAATACGCGGTATGTGTCACAATATGCTAAGTTTGTACTTATCTACAATTAACTGGAAAATTTTATTTGAGGAATGTAGCACAGTAGAAAATGCTTGGCAGAGATTCAAGGATATTTTGTTGTTAGGAATCAATAGACATGTCCCTGGAAAAAAAAGTATTTACAAACAAGAAAAAATTATACAATATCCAATACATATAAGAAAACTACAAAATCAAAAGAAAAAAACCTTTGGCATAAACGTAATATTGATGAAAAATCAAGATCAGAGTACAAAAAAATTTCCAAAGTATACAAAAATAAAGTTAGAAATTTTATCACTAATAAAGAAACAAAAATTTTAAATTCAGGGGGTTTAAACAATTTTTATAAATTTGTTAAACGTATTTTTTATAAATTTATTTTTATAAATATATTTTTATAAATTTGTTAATAATGGCATAATCGTAATATTCATGAAAAATTAAGATCAGGGGTGGTATGCTGAAGGTTTAATTCGACTTAAAATTAATCTGAGATTAGCGATTGTCAACACACAGTAAACATACTAACAGTATTGACTAAATAATCTAGGTTAACAGAGTTAATAGACTTAATCTCAGATTAAATCGCCACTAATCCGAGATTGGCAGGAAACCTCGCAAATTTTTAATCCACTTTGGAGGTGGTTTAAAAATTTGCATAAATAAATAATTAAATCTCGACTTAGTAACGATTTACCTAATCTCAGATTTACTAATCTTTAATCCACTAGATTATCTAATGAATACTAGCAGTATTCATTAGATAATCTAGTTTAACGAATAAAATTTAAATTTTTTTTTCCTGAATTTTTTTAGTATGTTTACTGTGTGTCTACAATCGCTAAACTTAGATTAACTTTAAGTCGGACTAAACCTTCAGCATAGGACCCTAGAGTACAAAAAAATTTGCAAAGTATACAAAAATAAATTTAGAGATTTTAACACTAATAAAGAAACAAAAATTTTAAATTCAGGGGGTTTAAACAATTTTTATAAATTTGTTAATAGTAAAATTAAAAAAAACAAACTATCCCACCAATTAATAGAGACGATGGGACTTTTGTAACTGAAGAGTTTGAAAAAGTTGAACTTTTTGAAAATTATTTTGCTTCCGTTTTTACTGATGATGATAATACCTTGCCAAATTTTAATCCACCAAATATTGGGAAGTTGGAAAACATTTACCACAAAAAAGTATTTAAAGCCCTGAAAAAGCTCCCAAACAAATTGTCTTGAACACCTTACTGTTTTCCAGCTTACTTTTTAAAACGCATGGCTAAACTTATTGCTAAACCTTTGGCAATAATCTTTCAGATGTCTTTTAATTTTGGAGAATTACCCCTAGATTGAAAAATAGGTTTATTAAACTTAATGCTTCATAAAGATACCAAAAGCCTAAAAGAAAATTATCTTGTAATTTCACTTACATCTTTTTCTTGTAAACTAATGGAACAGCTTGTCAAAGAAGAACTTCTTGTCTTTTTCCATATCATTTTGTCAAGGTTTGGTTTTAAGGCAAAAAATTCTACAATAACGCAGCTGTTGGAAACTTTTAATGAGTGGACGCAAGCACTAAAAGATAAACTTCTAATTGTTGTCATTTACTTGAATTTTGCCAAAGCCTTTGACACCGTGTCACATCAAAAATTGCTATATAAGCTAGAAAAATATGGTGTTTCTGGGAAATTTTTAAAATGGGTAAAAGAATTTTTAGTTGGGCGGGAAATTAAAGTTGTAATTATGACTCAGTATTCAAATCATTTCCTGTTAAAAGTTCAGTTCCTCAGAGTTCTGTTTTAGGTTCAATTCTTCTTAATTATTTATATTAATGATATTGTTGATTGTGTTAAGTACTCACAAATTAGACTCTTTGCAGATGATATAAAGTTGTTTGCAAAATCTTCATCTAAAGATTACCACATTTAAACCTTGAGACTTCAAAAAGGTTTAGATAGAATATACAGCTGGTCGCAAGACTGGCAACTGCAATTATCAGATCATAAATGTCAAGTTCTTTATATTCGAAATCGTAGCAAAGAGTTAAATTGTAAGTATAAGCTTTGCAACTACAGAATTGGTGCGTGACCTAGGTGTTTATATATCTCATGATATGAAATTCTCTAAACACTATGAAATCACAGCAAAAAAAGCAATGAGAGTGACATCACTAATTTTAAGAACATTCAATTCAAACTCTAGAAATAATCTTCTCAGAGCGTATAAGTCCTATGTTAGACCAATTCTGGAGTACGCTAGTGCAGTTTGGAACCCTTATTTACAAAAAGATATAAACATTTTGAAAAAACTGCTTCAAAAATTTTTTTAAGAGGTTGTTTTATAAATGCAAGTTGTTACAGACTGGATTACCTAGGTTTGGAAAGATTAAAGGACCGAAGAGACAAAGCTGATTTATATGAGTGCTTTAAAATTATACATAGCTTAAACAATTTGCAAGCCAATGATTTTTTTTAAGTTTAACCTGCAGCCCACAAGTGGTCATCCCTTTAAATTGGCTGTTAAATATAGCCGAATTAATGCATGGAAATTTTTTTTGCAAATAGGGTGTTTACACCTTGGAACAATCTACTCCCGTCTCAAGTAACTGTCGATTCTTTGGATGCATTCAGGAGAAGTCTTAAAACTGACTTAAATAAGCGCTCTTTTTGAACCTTTAAAGTCATTTCAGATAGCTATGTTCGTTGATATTTTGTTAGAATTGTATAGTTTATGTTGGCGGCGATTAAGTCGCAGATTTGATGTTTATGAAAAAAAAAAGAAAAAATGAAATAATGAACTAGTAGAATTAAACTTTGCATAGACTATGCTAGTAAAACATCAATTCTGTTATCTGATCATTAATAGAATTAAAAAAAGACGCCATTCTTCAAGAACAACCCATCTAATTACATGGACTACTTTAAATATAAATGCACCGTTGATTTTAAAGAAACTCCATTAAATTAAAATAGTTTTTTTAATCTTAAGAAGCACAGCTAAACTTAAAAAAGTAATCATGGTAAAACTTATGAAAAACCTAAATTGTGAAGCAACCAAAACAAAACTTCAAAAATCAAACTAAACTTCAAATTTAGCTTCATTTTAAGGTTTATTTAGGTTTTTTAGGAAAACTACAGCCTACAGCCGACAATTACAGTCATTCAAGAGTTTTATCATGATAAATTACTTAAAAAATAACGGTTTCGAACTATTTGTTTGTGTATATGTAAAGTAGTTCATTTATTTTTATTTTGCGAAAAGATAAGTTTGTAAAACTAATATCTTACATTTATAGTGAAGACGGCAATCAAATACACCAATATAATTAACCAGCAATTAACAGTTACCTACAGTTGTATTTTTTCATGCAGAACTTGATGCACAGAGATCTAACTTAACCTAATCATACATATACATCCAAACTTTTATATGTGAGATATGGTATTGTCATGGGTGGTGCAGGAGCGCCACGGGGCAATTCAGCTTTGCGGCGCCATTATTATTAGTGAACGTAGATAAATGTCCTAAATTCAAGACCTTGTTCTTGTAATTTATACGATTACTCCACGCTTATATTTTAAAAAATTTATGTCTAATAAACTAATAATTAATTTAAGTCTTTTTTGTTTATTTTTTTTATTTTATTATTTTTTACTTTATTATTTTATATCATATTTTAAAAAAATAAATCTTATATTGATATTTCTGACCTCACGCCACTTCCTTTGAGTGATAGGACCATTGGTTAAAACCCTATTCTCTGGTTTTTTTTTAGCGATACTGGAAAAAAGTTGACAAAAAAATTTTTGTTTGCAGTCTTATAACTTTTTAACACGCCGCGATCAATATGCAAATATCTCGCGTTAAGGTCCTTGTACTTTTGGCTACCTCCTGAAAACACAATTTTTTTCAAAAATTTTGGGGGGTTAGCCCCAAAATTGCCAAAATTTACGGTAGATTTTTTTCGGCCAAATTTCTAACTTTTTACCATATGGGGCTTTACACAGCCGCTCTACATAGGCGAGTAATATATCATTTCAAAGCTCTCGGCGTGCTGATTTCAAAAATATAAAAAATGTGCTCTAAATGGTTGGGTAACCAAAATACAGACCCTTTTGTACCCCCAAAAATAGTAAGGAGTGATTTTTTTTGTTTTTATTATTTATAAGCCGTGTTTATAATCGTTTGAAAGTTCTATGTGTGCTGATTTCAAAAATATTAATTTTGACTAAAATTTTTTATGGTTACCCGATTAAATACCCCCAAATACCCCCAATTTTGAAAAACGGTAATTTTGTCATTTTTTTTATTTTAACTAACATGTTTATAATCATATGAAAGCTCTCGACGTACTGATTTCAAAAATATATGGTTTTTAATTTTCTTCAGTGGTTACCCATTTTCGCCCCCATCAATGTACCCCCTAAAATTCTTAAGAGGTGATTTTATTATAATACCCTCATGTTTATACTCATATCAAAGCTCTCGACACGCTGATGTCAAAAAAATTATTTTCAACTCGATTTATCAAATGGTTACCATTTTTACAACCAAAATGTACCCCCAAAAATTTTTAAGTGGTCATTTTTATATATTTATTGTAATACCGTCTTGTTTGTACTCATATAAAAGCTTTCGACACGCTGATCCCAAAAATATATATTTCAACTCGATTTACCCAATGGTTACCATTTTTACAACCTATAATGTACCCCCAAAAAATTTTAGGGGGTCTTTTTTACAAGTTTATTATAATACCCTCATGTTTATACTCAAATCAAAGCTTTAGACACGCTGATCTTAAAAATATAAATTTCAACTCGATTCACCCAATGTTTACCATTTTTACAACCCATAATGTACCCAAAAAATTTTAGGGGGTCTTTTTATCTATTTATCGTAATACCGTCTTGTTTGGACTCATATCAAAGCTTTAGACACGCTGATCTTTAAAATATAAATTTCAACTCGATTCACCCAATGGTTACCATTTTTACAACCCATAATGTACCCACAAACATTTTAGGGGGTCTTTTTTATATATTTATTGTAATACCGTCTTGTATGTACTCATATAAAAACTTTAGACACGCTGATCCCAAAAATATATATTTCAACTCGATTCACTTAATGGTTACCATTTTTACAACACATAATGTACCCCCAAAAATTTTTAGGGGGTCTTTTTGATATATTTATTATAATACCCTCATGTTTATACTCATATCAAAGTTTTAGACACGCTTATCCCAAAAATATATATTTCAACTCGATTCACCCAATGGTTACCATTTTACAACTCATAATGTACCCCCAAAAATTTTTGGGGGTACATTATGGGTTGTAAAAATGCCTTAGGGCATCAAGATTTTTTTGAGACTATCACCAAAATGTCGGACTTAAATTTCCGCATAAATCCTCCCCGGTCTAAATTCCCCCGGTCTCTTTCCGCATAAATTTTGGGGTTAACCCCCAAAATTTTTAAAAAAAAATTTTTCAGGAGGTAGCCAAAAATACAAGGACCTTAACGCAAGATATTTGCATATTAATCGAGGCGCGTTCAAAAGTTATAAGACCGCAAACAAAAATTTTTTTTTTCAACTTTTTCCAGTATCGCTAAAAAAACAGAGAATATATTATGCTGATACAATGCTGAGACATGGTTTTAGGGCCCTAAAATGTAACTGTATAAAATGAATTTTGCCTTTGCTATTAATGTGCGACCTTAAATAAAAAGATTAGCCTTAAGCGATTTCAAAAAAATTTTAACGCACTAAAATGAACCTATTTTGTGTGCTAAAAATTAGGTGTTTTAAAAAAAAGTTTTATTGTTTTGTTATATTATCGTTTTCATTTTTTTACTTGTAAATCGCTGTTCATTAAAAATCTTTAATAAAATAGGTTTTTACAGGCAACTGGAACGGAGCAGGATGCCATGTAAATTTTAGCACAAGTCAAATGAGAGGAGAAAACGGAATAAGGTATAATTATTGCATTGCTTCAAAAAATTAATGAACAGTAATTTAATTTTGATAAATAATTGAAATTAACTCGGGAAGATAATAATTGTTCGCAAAGCTACCTATGGAACATTTAAGCTCTACCTTTATTTTTATTTTACCTTTACTTTCTAATTTTACCAATTTCAATTTTGCTATTGGAAATTCTAACCTATTATATTGACTTTATATATTAAATACTACAAAGTTTTATTTAGATAGTATTACAAAATTTTAACTGGTGGGTTCACAATGTAATATGTGTAAATCAGTGTTATTTCCATTAACATTTGTGTAAGGAATAAAAATAAATTAATTTAACGGCAGTGTAAAAATTTGAATATTGGCGGGTTATTTAAAAATCACCTGCCTTTTGCAAAATTTGTGTAGGAAAGATAAGTTCCATGTATTGCAATAAAAACAAAAGTTTATTTAGATATATTCAAGATGCTATAGATGAATTAGCAAAAAAACATAGAGATCATATTGAAGCATATGATCCGAAACAGGGAGAAGATAATAAAAGACGACTAACTGGTAATTTTTAGAGTTTCACAGTATTTTTCTTACATTAATTTGTTATACCAGGGGCCTATTTCATAAAGATTGCATGTAACTAATTTACCGCTGTAAATTAATGAACGCATATTTTTCTTTTGTATTTTTAATTAAAAAGTATATTAATAAAATTGCGTTTAGAATTTAAGAAATTACATCTCTGTAAATTCCGTAAATTCCACAGTTACGTACGTATTTTTTAATTAATAAAATAAGAAGAAATTAAATGCGTTTATTAATTTACAATTACATAAATCTTTATGAAATAGGCCCCAGGGCTTAATTATGACGAAACAATTAAATTTAATCTAAAAATTTTTTGGTGTTCTAAAAAATACGCGTAGAAAAATCATTTTTTACCATTTTAATCTTTTATTTTAGTAAGAAATCGCTGAAAAGTTAATCTTTTTCTAAGAAAATTAACTTCTAAAATTTGAAATAGGCGCTTTGTATAGTTTCAAATTTAAGATGTGTTTTCCCAGAAAGAGGGAGAAAAAAAATTTATAAATTTTACTGATTCGCTGTTAATCGCTGTTACATTTGATGTGTAGCAGCGGTCTCTCCTTCAGTTAAGACAGACATCAGCGCGTTTTTTTTATGCTTTTACTTAAAAGCTATAGAGCGTTTATTACTCCCGCGCGCGCCGGTATTTGTTTTATCCCGCGCAAATATCTGTTTTAGCCATATTCGCGCAAGGTTTTTGAAGCCCTATTTCGTAAACAAAAAATTTTATAACTGTGAACGCCAAAAATATCAGCAACTTCTCCCAGTATGTATTTTACTGAGCGATACGCCGAGAAAATATTGCTAATTTTAAGTTCGTTGGAGCTATTTTTGTTTTTAGGTTTGCACGAAACTTCTAGCATTAATGATTTTTCAAGCGGCGTCGCCAACCGTGGAGCATCAATACGAATACCGAGATCAGTAGCACAAGACGGCAAAGTACAAAAAAATATATATATAACGAATTAATGAAGAAAAAATGTGCAAATTCATGTATTGTCCTGAACAATTTACTAAGTATCACTAGAGTGTGGCCTAATTAGAGTACACCAGATCTCCAATGGCAGTATTTGTGGCGTGGAATTACTCCATGACCCTCAGAAAAAGTCAGTTCGTAAATCACCTCACATAAAATCATTTAAGTTGTAGTAAAATCACATATATTATTGGTTTGTATTCGAAATAATTACATAAATATTTATAATTTTGTTATCTTATACAAAATTCAAGATTTTTTGTTTTAATTAAAATTCAAATGCCACAGTTTTTATTGAAAAATTACAACAACAAAAAATTTTTTTTTCTTAAATTTTTTTTCGTTTCTGTACTTATTAATTCGTTCGTGCCTTAATTGAAACCATTAAACGCTCTAATTAGAGTGCGCCATAATTAGCACCATACGACCCAAATTAAGAAAATTGACCACCTTGATTAGGACAATTAATAGGTCAAATAATAATGAGAAGAAAAAAATAACATAAATTACTGAATTAAAGCAGCTCGTTTTCTAAATATGGTTAACTCGGCGCAGCGGTGAGTTTTTAATCAATATTTATGTCATTTTTTCATGAAAGATCATCCCAAGCCAAATCTTACGCTAAAAGTCAAAAATAAAAAATAAATATCGCCGAAATAAATATTATACATATCTTAAAAACTAAAAAAGTTTTATTGGTTTACTGGTGGGACTGGAATTTTCTTAGCTTTAGGGTTTCATTAATAATTTATATACAAACTATAAAATAATTAGGAGTTTTATTATTAAAAAGTTTGTTTGTAATAATTTTAATGTTATTTAGTTATTTGGTTTTAGGGATATTTAGAAGATAGGCGACCTTCCAGTAATTGCGACCCATACAAAGTAACTGATATTTTGGTTCGCACGTGTCTGTTGAATGAAGAGTCGTAGCCACAAATTTTGATACCACTACTATTTTTTAATCTCATTGATACTAATCTCAAATTTATACAGTGTAAAGTATACTCTTGCACTATTACTTATTTTATACTATGTACCTAATTAAGTGATTTTTTGTATTTTTTGTATAATAAAACTAATTTTAACACTGACACTTGATTTTTTTGCCTCTTAAATTTTTACGAGACAACCCGTTTAAACGTTGTTTTGAAAAGAATGCTTGTACTTTGTACTAGTGATATCAAAAATATATAATATACCGAAAAATGTGCAACTCCTATATAAAAAAAGTACAGAAAAGGTGGCCTTTATAATGAGCCTCTCCATTTAAATGACACTCTCCACTATAATGGCATAGTAGCCATTTTAATTCGGCGAATTAAAATGGAGAGGAAGCTATTATAATAGCCATTTATTGGCTTAATTTCACTTCATATATACTCACAAATCTAATACGTCCGGGCCGCAAAAGTTTCTGCGTGTGGACAGTATTAAACCAACACGGAGAAACTTGGGCGGCGCCGGAGCAGTATTAGACTTGTGAATATATATGAAGTGAAATTAAGTCAATAAAGGGCTATTATAATAGCTTCCTCTCCATTTTAACTCGCCGAATTAAAATGGCTACTATGCCATTATAGTGGAGAGTGTCATTTAAATGGAGAGGCTCATTATAAAGACCACCTTTTCTGTACTTTTTTTATATAGGAGTTGCACATTTTTCGGTATATTATATATTTTTGGTGATATTACCCGGATCAGGGATTTTAGAAAATGTAGAACACTTTCGCGGAACGCCGGACCTTTTTTTTCAACAATTAAAACTACTACACTTTTAAACCCCTGTTGGTAAATTGAGAAGGCTTGGAATTTTGTACATTAAAAACTACCAATTTTTCGGAAAAATTAAGTAAATTGTACTAACTAGTGAGCAGTTTCTAATAGTAAACGTATTATTTTATTAGTTTGTAAAAATAAAAAAAAGATATTTTTTCGCGCCATGTTTGAGTCATTTATCTAAAACTCGTTAAAAATGGCTTTTGTATGTGTAATTTTTGAAAAAAAAAATGAAATATTTCCCTGTGTTAATTTGTTTAGATTCATAAAGATTTCTGTTAAAATGTTAAAAAACTTAAAAAAATGTTAAAAAACTTAAAACTATAGTGGCAACACAATATTATGTGTGCACGGATTTTAACCCCCTGAATTTAAAGTTTTTTTATGATTTAATTGGGGGTTAGAGCTTTTGCAATAATTTCTTCATACATAAAGAAGATGTCCGCGTTAGGTTTCGGATTCCACTAAATGATTTAGAAAAATGTAAAAAAAGCAATTAGATGGACGTAAGAATTTTTATAATCTTTTAAAATTAGTTTTTTAGATAAAGTTTGTAATTTAGGAAAACTAACTTAATTTGAAATAGCCATGGTTTTTTTAATTCACTTTATGTATATTGTATTTAGATGTATAGCCGTGTAATATATATAGCCGTGCAAAATATATAGCCCAATATAAATAAATACAATACAACTTAATTTGCGCGTGGAGAAATTAACTGTTACAATGTCGAAATTAAGATTTTACGAAAATTTACTAAGTTAACTCGATTTTTTTAGTTGTTAACTTAAAACTTGAGGGCATTTTCATAAAATTATAAGCTTTATTTATGTGTAAATATAACTGTGTAAACGAATCATTTTGTATAATTGAGAAGTTTTAATCAAATACAATACTAACAATTTATCAGTTATATTTTTATTGTAAATGAATTATAAGGCGTTCCAGTTAAAAGTTTGTATTTAGCGTTTTTATAATGCACAAAACTAAAAATTATTGTTTTGCTGTTTTTGCCCAAAAAAATTATCAGTTTTGTGAACTTCATTATATGTTTTTTAGTGTTTTATACGTCACTTAAGTTATGCTTGGTATTTTTTGTCCTTCTGGTGTATTTTTTTGCTAAGATAAAAATAAGATTCAAAACTACATACCTGATTTTTTAAAAGCAGATTATGATATGTTAAGTTTATACTTATCTACAATCAACTGGAAAATTTTATTTGAGGAATGTGGCACAGTAGAAAATGCTTGGCAGAGATTCAAGGATATTTTGTTGTAAGGAATCAATAGACATGTCCCTGGAAAAAAATTATTTACAAACAAAAAAAAATGTACAATATCCAATACATATAAGAAAAATACAAAATCAAAAGAAAAAACTTTGGCATAAGCGTAATATTGATAAAAAATCAAGATCAGAGTACAAAAAAATTTGCAAAGTATACAAAAATAAAGTTAGAGATTTTAACATTAATAAAGAAACAAAAATTTTAAATTCTGGGGGTTTAAACAATTTTTATAAATTTGTTAATAGTAAAATCAAAACAAAACAAACTATCCCACCAATTAAATGAGACAATGGGACATTTGTAACTGAAGACTTTGAAAAAGTTGAACTTTTTGCAAATTATTTTGCTTCTGTTTTTACTGATGATGATAATACTTTGCCAAATTTTAATCCACCAAATATTGGAAAGTTAGACAACATGGTATTTACCACAAAAAAGGTATTTAAGGCCCTTAAAAAGCTCCCAAACGAATTGTCTGGAACACCTGAGTGTTTTCCAGGTTACTTTTTAAAACGCTTGGCTAAAGTTATTGCTGAACCTTTGGCAATAATCTTTCAGATGTCTTTTGATTTTGGAGAATTACCACTTGATTGGAAAATAGCTTTATTAAACTTACTGTTTAAAAAAGGCACCAAAAGCCTAAAAGAAAATTATCGTCCAATTTCACTTACATCTTTTTCTTGTAAACTAATGGAACAGCTTGTCTAAGAAGAACTTCTTGTCTTTTTCCATACCATTTTGTCAAGGTTTCAACAGGGTTTTAAGGCAAAAAGTTCTACAATAACACAGCTGTTGGAAACTTTTAATGAGTGGACGCAGGCACTAAAAGATAAATTTTTAATTGATGTCATTTATTTGGATTTTGCCAGAGCCTTTGACACCGTGTCACATCAAAAATTGTTATATAAGCTAGAAAAATATGGTGTTTCTGGTAAATTTTTAAAATGGATAAAAGAATTTTTAGTTGGGCGGGAAATTAAAGTTGTAATTAATAACTCAGTATCCAAATCATTTCCTGTAAAAAGTTCAGTTCCTCGGGGTTCTGTTTTAGGTCCATTTTTATTTTTGGTATACATTAATGATATTGTTGATTGTGTTAAGTTCTCACAAATTAGACTCTTTGCAGATGATATAAAGTTGTTTGTAAAATCTTCATCTAAAGATTACCACATTCAAACCTTGAGACTTCAGCAAGATTTAGATAGAATACACAGCTGGTCACAAGACTGGCAATTGCAGTTATCTAATCACAAATGTAAAGTTCTTCATATTCGAAATCATAGCAAAGAGTTAATTTGTAAATATAAGCTTGGTAATAACCTACTTGCAACTACAGAATTGGTGCGTGACCTGGGTGTTTATATATCCCATGATATGAAATTCTCTAAACACTGTGAAATCACAGCAAAAAAAGCTATGAGAGTGACATCACTAATTTTTAGAACATTCAATTCAAACTCTAGAAATAATTTTCTCAGAGCATATAAGTCCTATGTTAGACCAATTCTGGAGTATGCTAGTGCAGTTTGGAACCCATATTTACAAAAGGATATAAACATTTTGGAAAAAGTGCAACAAAATTTCACTAGACGTTTGTTTTATAAATGCAAGTTGTTACCTGTTGGTTATGAACATAGACTGAATTACTTAGGTTTAGAAAGATTAAAAGATCGAAGAGACAAAATTGATTTATATGAGTGCTATAAAATTATACATTGCTTAAACAATTTGCAAGCCAATGATTTTTTTAAGTTTAACTTGCAGCCCACCCGTGGTCATCCATTTAAATTGACAATGGAAGACTGCCAAATTAATGCAAGGAAATTTTCTTTTGCAAATAGGGTGGTAACACCTTGGAACAATCTACTCCCATCTCAAGTAACTGTCGATTCTTTGGATGCATTCAAGAAAAGTTTTAAAACTGACTTAAATAAGCGCTCTTTTTGAGCCTTTAAAGTCATATCAGATAGCTATGTTCAGTGATAATTAGTTACAATTGTAATTCATATTGGCGGCAATTAAGTCGCAGATTTGATGTTGTTGATGAAAAAAAAAAGAAAAAAACAGAAAAAGAGAGAAAAAAGAAAAAAAAATACAATGATATGATGAAAACAGTATGAATTAAACTATGCATAGACTATGCTTAGTATAAAATTAATTCTGTTATCTGATAATTAATTTAATTTAATTTAATTTGCATAATAGAAGTTCTAAGTATGAGGTAGAAATTTGCTAAATAGTCGGTAAAAAGTACCAAGTAGTTCTGAAAATTAACCAAACATTTAGTTAAAAACAAAAAATAATTTAATAAAAAAATGCCTTTGGTAAAAAAGTACAGAAACCTGTAACGGTCCGGAGGTGTAGTAATATTTGGTTGTTTTTTACTCGCTATTTGGTTAAAATTCACCAAATGGGCGGAGAGAGTATTGTATTATCCACTATTTTTTATAGCGTGCTATAATATCGTTTACTATCGTTTATCCTCGCGGGGATCTGACTTTCCTAAAAAGTAGAACAGCAAAACTAAATTTTGTACTTTTCTTTAGGTCGGTTTGTGGTGGGTGGTTGTTTTCTGTTCACATCATTACATTCTTACCGACACAAACTACGAAATTTAGCTTTTTCGTTCATACTTTGAGTAGCCACATCCTCGCGAAAAAAAACGCTATAAAGAAATAGTGGATATTTTAAAATTATATCGTAAATTTTAAACATAGTTCCAAAATTGACGTAAATAGTTTAAAACACATTTCGGAATTCAGAAGTTTTGAAATACTCATTTAAAAATCGAAGTTTGAGTAATATGTGTATCATAATTCCAGTAAAATAATAGCTTAAAGGCTTTATTTTTAACTTCAGTCCAATTCATCTGATTTTATTTTTTTTTTATTTTGTATTTAATTTTATTCAGATTTTTTTTTAATTTGAAATAAGAACAAACTGAAATTGGATATTTTTATCAAGAAAAGTGTCTTTTCCCAGTGGATTCCTTTTTTTGCAAATTACTATAAAATTAGCGCTGTTTTTTCACGTAGTTAAAAGCCGAAGTTGTGGTTTAGTCACAAAACGCTCGTCTGACGTAGAAAGATCGAGGCGCGAAGGGGGTATTCTAGTGTTGTAAAAAGTTACTTTTACTTTTACTTAAAGTAATAAAAGTAACGGATTTTGGATTACTTTTACTTTTACTCTTACTCGACTTTTGAAATTTCAAATACTTTTACTTTTACTCTTACTCGACTTTTCCATTGCAAATACTTAAATTAATTTAAGTAAAATTTAAGTAATTTAAATGGGTAGATTTTCTATGGGCTTGTTGTAAAGTGAATGGCAGAAGATAATTTTCTAAGCCGCTAACACGCTAAAACCATTATTTTGACTAAAAAACTTATTAAAATGATAATTTATACATAAAATTAGCAAAAAAACTTTAGAACAGAGCTCTGGAGCTCCAAAAACCGGTCTTTTTTTCCGTTTCAAAATTACTTTTATTATACTTTTACTCTTACTTTTACTTAAAAAAATAGACCTTACTTTTACTTTTACTTTACTTAAATAAAATTTCGACCATTACTTTTACTTTTACTTTACTTAAATTAAAAAATCACGAATTACTTTTATTCTTACTTTACTTAAATTAAAATTTTTCAAATTACTTTTACTTTTACTTAAAATAATCCAAAATCAATACTTTTTACAACACTAGGGTATTCTACGCTGGCGATATTATCTTGGTTTTGTTATTATGCTTAATGTTTGGCTATGCTATTAGAATTGTGTGGTCGGCTTTGCATATTCTGAACAAGTAATTTTTATATTTGGTTTTAACCCAAAAATAATTTAAAATCTTGTCTCAAATTCTTTTTAATACTGCAATTTTTCATTTTTTTGAGTTGATGTTTTTTTCACTTTTTGCGAGTTGGCGACGGTTACAGCAACATAATATATACAAAAACATTTTGAATTGAAAGATTTTACTTGCCAAAAAATAATAAAAATACAACTGTCAATAAAACATATATCACAAGAAACATAAGAAATAAAAACGGTAAGTGGGCAGGTAAAGGTTAAAAACACTAATTTACCTCCCAAAAAAATCTAAAGCTATTTTATTCTTTAAAATTGTTTCTAAATTCAACTTAGTAAGTTTAATAAACTTTGCAAAAACGGAAGATATCGACTTTGTTTAGTAATTATATAAAATTTGTCAAGCTTTTGGCTTCAACAACTTGTTCAAGTAATGAATTCCAAACTTTAATTATTCTTTCACTAAAATAATTTTTTCGACAGTCAACAAAACTTACATGTTTTGATATTAACTTCAAACCATGTCCACGTAAATTGTAATTGTTTTTTCCTATTTCAAAAAAATCTTCGAATTTTAAATCAACATTTTGATATAATATGTTATATACCATGTGTAAATCAAATCTTAGTCTTCTTAATTCAAGTGATTCCAAATAAAAATTTTTTAATCGCCAATTATTACTATCATGTATATGGTATATTAAAACGTATACAAACTATGCGGGTGAAATATTTTTTAAATTTTTCTAAGCAAATTATATCTTTTATCAAATAAGGATTCCAAACTGGAGAATTAGATTCTAAAAGCGGCCTTACATAGGTTTTAAAGCTCTTATCATTAAAAAAGGTTTTTAGAGATAAAACATTTTAAAATTAATTCAGCCCGCAAATAAGCTTTTGCTGTAATCATAGAACAATGTGATGAAAATTTTAGTGAATCATTAACAAGAATTCCTAAGTCCTTAATTTCTTTTACTGATTCAATTTCTGTGACCCTGAGGTTTTAAGATTTGCTCTTAATGGAATTTTTCCTACTGATAGAGTACTACATTTTTTGTAGGCAATGTTTAGTCTCAGCCCATTTACAAAATTTATCCAAAGTTTTTGTCATATTTTGTTGTTGCTGTTTTTTCTGGCATGAAAAAATTTCCTATCATTGGCGAACAATTTTATTTCACAAGATCCCTGTAAATAGCTTGCAATATCGTTAATATATAATACAAACCAAATAGGACCTAAGAGGGACCCTAGAGGTAACCCGGAAAGGCATGAAATTAAAACTGAAAGTATAGACACAGCTTGGGTTCTATCCGTTTAAAAACTTCTGACACAGTTTAAGAGTTCATAATTAATTCCGTAAACTTTAAGCTTTTGAAGCAATTTAGAGTGACAAACCGTGTCAAAAGCTTTAGCAAAATCAATGTAAACTGAATCTATTTGCATTTTTTATTTACGTAATTAGTCCATTTATTTAACACTGACAATAATTGAGTACACGTTGATCTTTTTGCCAAAAAACAAACTGGTCGTCAGTAATAAGATTATTTTTTCTGAGATAAAGCAGAAGGTCATCTACCACTATTTTTTCCGCTACTTTGCTTACACAGCTTGTTAAGGAGATTTGTCTAAAAATTTCTCGTGACGACTTTATTCCTTTTTTATGTATAGGTGATATTATCGCTTTTTTCCACTCTTTTGGTAGAATCCCTGTTTTCATAGTACCCTCAAAAAGCATAAAAAGCGGAATGACAGTGTTTTCAGCAATGGATTTCAGGCATAAAGCTGTATAACCGTCTGGAGTTTTTAATATTTTTGACGGTAGGTTGTTTAATGCTTTTAAAAAATTAGCGTAAGTAAAATCTAGCCTATACAACCTGACGTGTTCAGGAACTTTTTTGGGAAAACAAAGAAAAATATTGTTATCTTTAACAAAGACCGACGCAAAATATCTAGCTATTAAATAGGCATGCCTTTTCTTTGTCATCTACAGTGTACTTATTATTTTCGTCTAAAATAGGGTAATGCATGTAATTTCGGCACTTTTTGAACCTTTTTAAAACCGTTTTTTGGACATAACTTTTTTCATATTTGTTTAATCAAAAAGTTTTATATTACAAAGTTGTGTATTTTCTTATTCTGGGGCCTATTTCATAAAGATTTTTCTAATTGTAAATTAATAAACGCATTTAATTTCTTCTTATTTTATTAATTAAAAAATACGTACGTAACTGTAGAATTTATGGAATTTACAGACATGTAATTTTTTTAAATTCTAAACGCAATTTTATTAATATACTTTTTAATTAAAAAATACAAAAGAAAAATATGCGTTTATTAATTTACAGCTGTAAATCAATTACACGCAATTTTTATGAAATAGGCCCCTGAACACACTGATATGCATAACAATTAACATCTACGTAAGTTTCGTTTTTTAAGGGACGATATCAAAAATGGCCACTTTGGAAAATTCGTTTGGTGCATTTAATTTCGGCACTTTTTTCTTCGGGCTATAACTTTCTTGTTTTTTAGATCAATATTAATGTTTAATGGCTTATTTGAAAGTTGACTGCTACATTTACTGCCATATTGGTTATTTTTACTCTAATTTGTTTTTATTTGAATGAAAAATTGAAAACTAAATTAAAGTGCCGAAATTAAATGCATTTTCGAAAGTGCTGAAATTAAATGCACCTTTTGCCCATTCTCCTTCAAGAAGTAACTACAGCCAATGAAAAAATTGGTAGATGATGTTATGACTGTCCTTTTTTTGCCCATTCATCTAGTTTCTAACGAGCTATCAATCACTTCTCAATTCAAATTTGGGATCAAGTTATGATAAGATATGTAATCAAAACTTAAAAAAGTGCCGAAATTAAATGCATGACCCTAGCAGGAGTATTTGATTTGTTTAATAACTGCACAATTTACATAGTCTATTAATGGGGTAAGTAGTTTAGTCTTATCAGAGTCAAACGTATTTGATGGGGGATAATATATTGCTACCAGCCTGTAAAGTGTTTTTTGGATAAATATATATCCACACAAAAGTGCTCTATGTCAGTAAATTTGTCAGCTAAAAGCAGTCGATTGCATTTTAAATGATTTTTAACAAAAAGCCCTTCGCCACTGCCTGGACAATTTTCCCAATGGTAACGATAAAGGTGTAAAAATTAGTTTTGAGGAGCAAAGAATCAGGAATGTGAATTTTTTAGCCGAGTTTCAGTTAAAATTAAAATATCTAAGTCATTTTTGTCAAGCAGCATATGAATATTTTTAATTTTGTTTACGACGGATCAAACATTTATTTGTTTACATTTGAGAAAACTCCCTCCTTTATCTTCCACTCTTTATTTTTTTAATAATTTTGTTGTTTTAGAGCACCCTGGGGCCTGTTTCATAAAAACCATTGTAAATTCTTATTTTACAAATCTCCGCCTATTTTTCGTAAAATACACGATAAAGGTTTTTCCACTCGTAATCTAAGGGGAGCATCTCCGCGCACTGCTCTGCGCTGATTGGTCGCAGTCACGTCATTTCATCGCCGCTGACCGATCAATATTCACCGCGTCGTATATCCTCTATCATGTAATTTACAAAAAATAGGCGGAGCTTTGTAAAATGAAAATTTACAAACGTCTTTATGAAATAGGCCCCAGGTCGTTTACGTTCTCAAATTCGTTTTTGTTCATATTTCGCTCGATATCTTCAGCCTTGCTAACAAACCAAGAGTCCGGTTTGGGACTTCCACGGTATATCACGTAGGGCGAAGCTTTATCTTTTGCGTTCATTTCATTTCGATATTCATAAAGGCTTTTTATCCACATTCTTTCGGCCCGTGTGTAAGACGCCCTGATGAAAATTTTCCTGCATTCGTCCAGCTGCTTAAGGCGAAAAGCGTTGTTTAGAACGATGTTCCTCTCAGCAGTCCGTTGGAATCAAGGCTTTAGCAGGCGTGGCCGCCGCTCGTCTGGCCTACCCATGCGAAACACTTTTTTTTTATTTCTGGGCGTTGAAGCTGCAAAGGGATGATTTTTTCCAGAAGCTCTTTCGCAGATTGGAGATCGTTGCCAGCTTCCGCCAATCCAGAAACAACCGCAAATTTCGAGTTTTCATCTTGTAGGCGTTGTTCCTGCAACTTGTTTGCGACAGAATTTGAAATTCTGTCGCTTAAAGTGGCTGGCTTCGTATTTTTGTGGGATTTCTTTGTGACCGTCGTCTAGTATCCGTCCTCTTCAGTTTTTCTTGGGTTGTCAGGAAAATTTGTATCCCGGTCGGTTGAGTCGCTATTTTCGGGGGCTAGGACCACGGTTCTTTCAAGAAGGATATTTAGCTTTTCATCGAGTAAAAACTTTTCGTTTACTGCTTGAAAACACACTGGACACACAGTGGGTAACTTCTTTTTTTCGATCTGAGCTTGAGTTAATCCCGTACATAATACGTGTATGCTCTTGCTGTAAATGTCGCACGTTACCGCAGCCTTGTTTTCCAGGGATGACTCACAAGTTACACAGTTCATGTCTTAAGATGTGTATTGTAAAGATGGTCACTCTGTTGTTAAACAGTATGGAAAAAAAGCGAAGCGCTGTCAGTTTTTTCGCGATATTTTGGCAGTGTTAGGGATTTGTTGTGTATTTTTTAATTTATTTATTAAAACGATTGAATTTAAAATGAAAATTTGATAAAAAAGTTATAAAATTACAATATTCTTACAAGATCCTGATTTCTGGTAATTATTATTTTACTGGAAAAATTTCTTATTTTTCAACGGGAGAATAGGTGACTAAGCCGCAACAAAAACAAGGTACTGTAATTAATTTATGCTACAAAGCTTCGGCCAAGTAAAACGGAAAGAGTTTAGGTGCTTCAGAACCCAGTTTTTGAAATGAGTAATATAAAGCTTATTTTTTATTTTAATCTTTCGACCCCTTTTTTGTAACTATTTTTATAGTTAAGAAACTCTTAGTGTACAAAAAAGTTACACGACGCCATAATTCTGTAATTATTCAGGAAAATTGCAAAAAAAATGGCTGATATCTTGAGATTGCTCCGGAGCTTTTAGATAAAAGTTCTACTCCGAACTTTGGAGATTAAGGAATTACTAGTGTTGTAAAAACTTACTCTTACTTAAACTAATAAAAGTAATGGATTTTGGATTACTTTTACTTTTACTCGACTTTTGAAATTTCAATTATTTTTACTCTTACTTGACTTTTGAGATTTCAATTACTTTTACTTTTATTTAAATTTTTTCCTGCAAATACTTAAATTAATTTAAGTAAAATTTAAGTAATTTCAATGAATAAATTTCATATGGGTTTGTTGTTAAATAAGTGGCAAAAGAAATTTATTTAAGCCGCTAACACGCTAAAACCATTTATTTTAAACAAAAAAACCTTATTATTAAAATCAAAATGTGTATATAAAATTAGCAAAACACTTTGGAACGAAGCTCTGGAGCTCCAAAAACCGGTGTTTTGCTCCGTTTCAAAATTACTTTTATTATACTTCTATTCTTACTTTTACTTAAAAAAATAGGTTTTACTTTTACTTTTATCTTACTTAAATAAAATTTTGACCGTTGCTTTTACTTTACTTAAATCAAAAAATCACAAATTACTTTTACTCTTACTTTACTTAAATTAAATTTTTGCAAATTACTTTTACTTTTACTTAAAATAATCGGAAAATATTACTTTTTACAACACGCTAGGAATAACATCACTGCGCTAGATAACCTGCACTGCAAGTTAATTTGCACTCTATACTCTATCTATATTAATGAATAGCATATCGGTAGTCGTTACCAAAAAACTGCGAATTTACTTAAAAATATGACAACTTGCAGTCGTTAAACATAAAAATCTTGATGAAATGTGAAATTAGCTGAGTTTATGACATATATTTTCAACTGCTTAGGACTAGATATTTCGCAATTTTTAACTCTGCATTTTTCAAACCCAGGTGTTTTTTTTTATAACAGATGATTTAGACGTTGACTCGCTGTGGCCTGAGGTAGAACCTAGTTTTTATGGTTTTAATCAATAAAATTATTTTAAAAAGTGTGTCTAAAACCACGCCGTTCAGTCACTACCAGTAGGGAGCTAAAAATATTAACAGTTAACATTTAAGGCACGTCTAAAATCACATTATGCGAACACAGTTTTAAAATGTTAATCTTCATACATGTAATGCATGCTTTTAAATTTTACTCTTAAAACAAATATTTTAAGCTAAATTGCTAAATTTTATTAGTAATGTAATAACAAATTTATGGATAATAACCAAAAAAAATAAGTAAATAAAATCCCTTTACTGTTTAAATCTTTAAAGATATGTTCCATATTTGTGTTTTTATAACAAAAACTTGAAAGTATTTATTTATTAAAACAGTTGTTATTACCACAGTTAAAATCACAAGAATTAGAAAAATTAAACGAGTTACACGATTTTTAATTTTGACAAAAAAATTTTGTTACTAATAAGTTATAAAATATATGTTATTAGAAAATAATATAAAAACTAGAGATTTCTTAAAAAGCAGTAAAAAATAAAAGGCTTAACTGAAAAAAACTTTAAGTAAACGTAAAAACTTAAACAACGCAAAAAATATAAGCCATAAGAAATGACTAAAAACATTTTTTTACGATAAAAATTTATTACAGTAAATTACTACGTCTGCAAAATTTTAAATGACAAACTTGCTAAAAAATCTTTTTTATTTATTTATTTAAAATTTACTTCTTGTAAAATAATTCCTAAAACTGAAAAAGTGCAAAAGTTGTGCACATTTAGGTATACTTTTAAAACTTTCCTGTTACATGGTATTCAGTTTAATTAACTAAAGAGTTCAGGACAGGGCACTAAATAGCACCAATCTACAATTTACATTATGCAATTCAATATTTTT
>JASAMX010017759.1:0-10013 GCA_030248175.1 Microlaimidae sp. YZB2_3 | reverse complement strand
TTCGAGTACATGTATGCTGATAGAACTTTTTCTTCACTTTCTGAGAAAATAAATGCACTACACGAAAAAATGAGTATCTGACAGCAAGAAAAATCTCTGCGTAAGAAATCAGTGGTATATGCATAGAACTTCGCGTGAGTTAGATATGTTGCGTTTTTTCTTGCACAATTTTACTTAAAAACTGTAATTGTAAAATTGAAAATTTTCATAGGCTATATGTTTTTGATAAATCTAAGAAATTAAAAAAGTAGAACAATTTCATTTCAAATGCTCACGTGACATTGATTTTATAAATCTTAGCTAATTATAAGTCAGCTGATCAAAATGACAAAACTAGCAACTTGGAACAAGCTAGAAAGCGAACATTGTCGCGTGTACTCGCAATTTAATTATTATAACTTTTACAATTAAAAAAAATTTTAATTTTAAAAAAAAAGTGAGTAAAAATTTTAAAAATTTTCTAACAATTTAAAATAAAAAATCTGCATTTTAACCCTTCTTGTATGTTTAGACCGAAAAATGTTGAGTAGAAGCATGTAAAATGAAGTTTGAAAAAACATGTTTCTTAAAAAAATATTCTTTAGGACTAGCATTCCTTAAATTTAGGGTAACATTTCTCCAATTATCAACATATTCGTTTTTTGTGATATAAAGAAGATTCGCTATTGTCAAATAGTTTTGTTAATTTTTTTATATTGGTATCCAATTTTGATTTTAGTTCCTTTAACAAGTTTTGGTTTTTTAATGAAAACATACTCCCCGTTTAAAAATGCTTTAAATTCTGCTCTATTTATAGAGCATTCTTGAAAAGTAATAAGAGTGGTTAGCGGAATTAAGTATAATATTGCTTTAATAAATAGATGTTTCTTCAAAAAATATTCTTTAGGACTAGCATTCCTTAAATTTAGGGTAACATTTCTCCAATTATCAACATATTCGTTTTTTGTGATATAAAGAAGATTCGCTATTGTCAAATAGTTTTGTTAATTTTTTTATATTGGTATCCAAGTTTGATTTTAGTTCCTTTAACAAGTTTTGGTTTTTTAATGAAAACATACTCCCCGTTTAAAAATGCTTTAAATTCTGCTCTATATATAGAGCGTTCTTGAAAAGTAATAAGAGTGGTTAGCGGAATTAGTATAATATTAAGTATAATATTGCTTTAATGAATATATTTCAAATACTTACGTAAAGTGTATACTAGTGTTGTAAAAAGTTACATTTACTTTTACTTAAACTAATAAAACTAACGGATTTTTTATTACTTTTACTTTTACTGGACTTTTAATCCTTTGGGATGTTTGTGTCAAAATTTATATGTGCATCATTGCTGCAGTGTGTTAAACACTGCGTCTCTAGACGATTAGCGCCGAGTTTCACATTGAAGCAGCAGTAGCGAGGAATTTTTCCAGCGGATTTGCAGCGGAATGAATCCCAAAGGTTAAATTTCACTTACTTTTACTTTTACTATTACTTAGTTTCTAAACCTAAGTGAAACCTAAAAATCAAACAAACTTCATGATAAAAATGTTTTATTCGAGTAACACCTCTCGTCTTTGGAAAGCACGTTCAGAAAATTGCAACCAAAAGATGAATTATCTGAAGATGAGAAGATAAAGACGAGATGTTGAAATACGCAATGTAAAAAAAAAACTTTAGCATATAGAAAACTATAACCTATGGATTGCTTATCATATAATTAGAACAATTGTTTCTTATCATATATCTCGTTTTTGTGCTAAATTTAAGATAAAATAAATAAGATTGAAAAAAATAAATTAAAAAACTGATAAAAATAATAAATAAACTAATAAAAACGGTAAAAGTAGAATGGATGGTATAGCATGAGCATCTATTCAACCAATGTTGTAGCATCTATTCACCCAAATAAATGCTATAGCATCCATTCAATCAAATAAATGTTAAAGCATCCATTCACCCAAATAAATACTGTAAATTTCATTCAACCTAATAAATGCTGTAAAACTTATGTATTTATTACAGATTGTTAAGAACTAAATGGATGCTGCAGCATCCATTCAATAGCGGTGGTCCTTGAAAGTGTGGATTCTGCAGTGTCCATTTTTAGCAAGTGGTTTTGCTGCAGCATCCACTGTTTCAAGGGGTTGAATCTCGTTTCACCCGCAGTCTTAATTACCGACGCCTTCTCTGTCTTATTTCACCCGCAACTGTCTTATTATTATCGGTTGTATATTAAAATTTTAACAATACTACATAATTAGCTAGATATTGTAGATTTCATGCATAAACAGCAATTTAAGTCATCCTTCAATTCCTTGTGGTAATTCGGATGTTCGATTTCTTGCATCTCTCAGCGCCACAGAATATTGTGTAAACAAACAATTTAATGTGACTCAAGTCTAGGGATCGACCGGGGCAGGATTTTTGCTGATGCCGGGACCGGGGCCTGGGCCGGGGTAGGAAATTTTTGATTTGCCGGGGCCGGGGCAGGCTAAAAATTTAGCAGAATTTATAATTTTGGTCATTTTTTCACAAATTCTAATTTCTTACTGTAACTTATTTGTTTTAGGTAATTAAATAGTCAAATTTAGGAATTTAAGCATTTGTGTAAGTAGAAAAATTTATTTTTTTAATACACAAAGTTTTTTTAAGCAGAAAAAAAATTTAGTTCAATATTTCGATTCTTTTAAACCTTTAATTTTATTTTATTTACATAGAAAACACATCTGTTGTAAAAAGTAATAATTTTTGATTATTTTAAATAAAATTAAAAGTAATTTTAAAAAAAATTGAGTTTAAGTCAAGTAAGAGTAAAAGTAATTTGTGATAGGGTAGTGCATTTAATTTCGGCACTTTTTTGTTTTTCCGATGTAACTTTTTACTGTATGGCCCGATTTTCATGTTTGATAACTCATTTTTAAGCTTTTACAATATTGCGTTGCGTCACAAAAGTTTCACTGTACGAAAGTATTTTTTTACTTAATTAAATCAGTTTTAATAAAAAAATAGAAAATTGCCGAAATTAAATATGTGCATTTAATTTCGGCACTTTACAAACAATCGATTTTTTCTCAGTAAAAAAATCATCATTTTCGAAAATTCAAAAGCCTATCATTATTTCCAGACAGTTTTCTTTAATTTTAGCTTCTACTTGTTGTTCAACGTGTAACTGGCAAAAAGTTACAGCTAAAATTCCAAATGGTATCAAAATGAGGAAAATTTGGGAAAAAAGTGCATTTAATTTCGGCACTTTTTAAAAGGATCCCCTTAATCGAGTTTAAGTGCAATGCTATGACCCCTACACATTTCAACGTTGTCTTTTAACTATTGACAACTACAATTTAACACCCGACCACTTAATTCAATTCGTTTTTACCTACAGCGTAAGAGTGCCGAAATTACACGATTTTATTTAATAACGATTGCTCACCACAGACGCAACGTAGAACCACGGGGACTAAAAATTGTGAAAATAGACTAAATTTTACCATGACAGTTCAATTTTTAAACCAATTTATTGCGTAATCATGAAATGCCCATGTTCTAAAAACGAGTAACAATTTTATTTTTTATAAATCACACAATTTCACATGAAAAATATCATAACATAACAAATAAAAAGTTTACGACAGTCATCTAGATATAATTATCTCTCATTCGAGCTATCAAACGTCGTATTCCGTCCAGGATTACCAAAGATATAGTCCAAAATCAAAAATACCCAATTGGGAAAAGTGCCGAAATTAAATGCACTACCCTATTTTAAGTAAATTAAGAGCAAAAGTAACGGCCAAAATTTTATTTAAGTAAAGTAGAGGTAAAAAGTAAAAAAAAGACCTATTGTTTAAGTAAATAGTTAAGAGTTAAATTAAAAATAGAATAAAAATAATTTTGCAAAGGAGCAAAACACCGGTTTTTGGAGCTCCAAAGTTCCGTTCTTAAATATTTTACTATTTTTATGCATAAATTTTCATTCTAACAAGTTTTTCGCCCAGGAAATTTATGTTTATAGCGTGTTAGCGGCTTAAAAAACCTTTCTCTGACACTCATTTTACAACAAGCCCATTGGACATCTACTTTTTGAAATTATTTAAACGTTACTTAAAATAATTTAAGTATTTGTAGAAAAAAATGTTACTTAAAATAATTTAAGTATTTGTAGAAAAAAATCTAAGTAATAGTAAAAGTAAAAGTAAGTGAAATTTAACCTTTGGGATTCATTCCGCTGCAAATCCGCTGGAAAAATTCCTCGCTACTGCTGCTCAATGTGAAACTCGGCGCTAATCGTCTAGAGATGCAGTGTTTAACACACTGCAGCACTGACGCAATATAAATTTTGACACAAACATCCCAAAGGATTAAAAGTCCAGTAAAAGTAAAAGTAATAAAAAATCCGTTAGTTTTATTAGTTTAAGTAAAAGTAAATGTAACTTTTTACAACACTAGTATACACTTTACGTAAGTATTTGAAATATATTCCTTAAAGCAATATTATACTTAATATTATACTTAATTCCGCTAACCACTCTTATTACTTTTCAAGAATGCTCTATATATAGAGCAGAATTTAAAGCATTTTTAAACGGGGAGTATGTTTTCATTAAAAAATCAAAACTTGTTAAAGGAACTAAAATCAAAATTGGATACCAATATAAAAAAATTAACAAAACTATTTGACAATAGCGAATCTTCTTTATATCACAAAAAACGAATATGTTGATAATTGGAGAAATGTTACCCTAAATTTAAGGAATGCTAGTCCTAAAGAATATTTTTTGAAGAAACATCTATTTATTAAAGCAATATTATACTTAATTCCGCTAACCACTCTTATTACTTTTCAAGAATGCTCTATAAATAGAGCAGAATTTAAAGCATTTTTAAACGGGGAGTATGTTTTCATTAAAAAACCAAAACTTGTTAAAGGAACTAAAATCAAAATTGGATACCAATATAAAAAATTAACAAAACTATTTGACAATAGCGAATCTTCTTTATATCACAAAAAACGAATATGTTGATAATTGGAGAAATGTTACCCTAAATTTAAGGAATGCTAGTCCTAAAGAATATTTTTTTAAGAAACATGTTTTTTCAAACTTCATTTACATGCTTCTACTCAACATTTTTCGGTCTAAACATACAAGAAGGGTTAAAACGCAGATTTTTTATTTTAAATTGTTAGAAAATTTTTAAAACTTTATTACCACTTTTTTTAAAATTAAAATTTTTTTTAATTGTAAAAGTTATAATAATTAAATTGCGAGTACAAGCGACAATGTTCGCTTTCTAGCTTGTTCCAAGTTGCTAGTTTTGTCATTTTGATCAGCTGACTTATAATTAGCTAAGATTTATAAAATCAATGTCACGTGAGCATTTGAAATGAAATTGTTCTACTTTTTTAATTTCTCGAGATTTATCAAAAACATATAGCCTATGAAAATTTTCAATTTTACAATTAAGTTTTTAAGTAAAATTGTGCAAGAAAAAACGCAACATATCTAACTCACGCGAAGTTCTATGCATATACCACTGATTTCTTACGCAGAGATTTTTCTTGCTGTCAATACTCATTTTTTTGTGTAGTGCATTTATTCGCAAAAGTGAAGAAAAAGTTCCAATATGCGCTGCAAAACACTAACACTGTATTAAAAATTGTGTTAAAAATAATCTTAAAAAACAGTGCGCCTATGAAATAGTAGAAAATGTTGAGTTTTTAGTATTAAAGTCCCAATTTTTAGCAAATTTCTTTTAAAATTAGGTGTTTGCAATTTTTTGAATTATATATTCTTACTTTTATTGAAAATATATTTTTTAAAAAACTTAAATTGAATTAGCAAAATCAAGAATGCAGCATTCTTGGCAAAATTCTTAAAATAAAAGCCCAAAATAATTGTTATTGGAATTTCTATTTAAATATCTAGCACTTTTTACTGGTATTCATAAAATTTTGGACCGGGTTCATACGAACTGGGTCCGTGTCACTTTTGGCAAGAAACTGTGGACCGTGTACATCTTTTGGACTGTCCAATATTTAATATCGTTAATTGTCAACACATATTAATTGATTTTTTAAGTAAATTTAATTCGAAAGCTTTTTTAAATTGAATAAAAACAGTTTTCTTGTTTAAAAAATTCATATTTGGTGTCTTTTGAGCGGTATAAAAATAATGAATTGGCTCATAGAAGTGTACAGATTCGTTTTCCCGAAAAAACAAGCGGACCCAGTCCAAACCGAGTAGACCCTGATCAAAATTTATACGACTAAAGATGAATTCTATCAGGGTGAAAACTGATAGGGGGTAAAGTAACCACTCGTTCTTCGAGAAAATATCACGTGGAAGAGAAACATCTGAAGTAACTTAGTTTTTCAGAAAAAAATTTTTCAGAAATGATGTAATCAATTATTATTGTTACGTCATTTCTGAGAAAATTTTTTCATTATTTTTATTTTTGGGTGTTCATTCTTTATTTATTTTTGACGGCAAACAGTTACGCCCTAGATTTCAGCCTGAAGGATTTTAACTTTAGTGTGGTTTCAGCAATAAATTTAAAAATGCTAAAATAAAAACTAGAAATCAACTTGAATTTTTCAAGAGAGAGTCCAAGAAGCTCCATACAAACTGGGCTTTTTTCACTGTTTTCACTTTTAATTTTAAGACTATTTTCTTTTAAATAACGTGTTTGTTGGTTATCAAATAAATATATAATACTTTTGTGCAGTTTTTAACGTTTATAAAACGTAAATACAAAGCATCACATAACAGTGAGAGTACCGTAAAATAATCCTATTCAAAAAAAGTATCAGTCCATTTATAAAGAAGTTCATAGTTCATGGAAAACTCATGTACGGGACGTTTGGTTTAACTAATCAGGAACTAACAGGGTTGCCAGGTTAGCCCCTTTGGGGCTATTTTTAGCCCCTTTTTTGGGCCGATAGCCCCTAAAATTTGAAAATAGCCCTTAGCCCCTTTTTTAGCCCCTTCTCCCAAAAATAGCCCCTTTTATGGCCCCTTTTTGGGTCAGCTTCAAAAATAAAAAAAACAACGAAAATTGTCCAAAATCTTTGAGAAAATGATCACTGCTGGTGATATTGTACACTTTTAAATGGTTGTTTAGTACTATTATTCATGCTGCTGCTGGAAATTCACTGTTTTTTTTTTGTTTCAAAGATTTTTTTTACTTTTTTTTTGTCTTTTCTAATCTTCGCTTCGCTTTCCTTCACTATCAGATATCGTTTCGCTCTGCGCAAAACTTCGCTTTATTTTTCCAATCTATTCATGTAATGGCTGTCTCAGTTTGTTAAATAAAATGTAACATTATCATTTTTGTTTAAATTCATTTATACAAATTTCCAATAATTATAAATTTAAAAGCAAGTGGCGGTTTTTTTTATTTTACAATTTGTTTCAAAAAATACAACATTAAATAATAAAAATAAAAATTTATCATAATAATTTTTAAGTTTTGCTAAGATCTTTCAGAATAACGTACATTTGGCTTTTGGGGAGGGGTAAAACCCACATCGACTGAGCGGACGGACGAAAATCAATGGGGTAAAACCCACACCGCCGGACCGCCAAAAACCGTTAATAACTCTAAAACTCTAACTTGTTATTTATTATTTTTTTGATGTTGCATTTTTTTTAATTGTTTGTGATTTGTGGCATGAAAACTGACTTGTAATAATTAAAACAATATTTTAAATTTAAAAGTGTTTTGCTGCTTAGAATTTGCAAGATTAAAAATTAATTAAAAATTTGTACCCCAGCAGCTTTTTTTAAAATTTTTACCCTAATGAAAAATTTATTGGTTTTATGTTTATTAAAAAATTGTTTTAGTATTAAATTAGAACCTATAGAGTGGCTGCGATCGGGGCAATCGCAGCTGTTAAGCTGTTATGCTGCCCAAAATTTTCAAATTTAAAATTTTTTTTTTTGGTTAAATTTTGGTTTTGGTTAAAATTTTGGTTAAATTCAAAAAAAATAGTTTATAAAAGAGTTCTTTAAATTTGAAATGTTCAATTTAAAAATGTGTTTTTATGCAATAAAAATATTTTTATTGTGTTTAATTGATTAATATTGAAGTTATAAGCATTTGAATTGCTTAAATACTGCTTTAAATAGTTTAAAAAACAATGAAATATGTGTGTAATCTATATTTTTGCCTTTATTTAACAAAAATCGATAGTTTTTAAAAATAGCCCCTTTTTACTCCAAAAATAGCCCCTTTTTTCAAATTTTGGCATTTTTCGACAATTTCGATAGCCCCTTTTGCCCCTTTTTGTCCGAAAAATAGCCCCTTTTTCATTTTTAGACCTGGCAACCCTGGGAACTAATTGATTTGGTGTCCGGAAAAAATAGATATTGCAAAATATCTTCGGAAAGAATCTCTTCTGCAATAATAATTTTTGCAAAAATACATTCCAGTAAAATATCTTCGGAAAAAATAACTTCTCGCCGTGCGTCGCAGAAGATATTATGCTGGAAGGTATTCTTTCCGCCCTTCTAACGCTGAACGTTGGATGAATAAACCGACGAGTGAGGCGCGCAGCGGAATGGAAATAAACAAATTTTATAATTTAAAACATTACATACAAGCTGTAAATAATAAAAATATCAACATTTTTTTAAAGAAGCATTATTTAATAATGTATCATAATACAATTTAGCTTGATTTAAGGTTTTGCTTAGGCTTAGGAAAATAAATTTAATTAAAACAAAGTTTCGAATAATTTTTAAAGCATTTAAAACTAACTAATAATGTTTTATACTGAGTTTTCAAAACCATAAAGTTTAGCACAGCGGAATAAAAATAAACAAATTGTATTATTAAAACATTGCAAACCATAGATAACAAAAATTAGATTTTTTTAATAAAACATTATTAAAAAATGCATTACAATACAATTTCGCTCGATTTTAAGGTTTTGCTTAGGCTCAGGAAAAATAAATTTAATTAAAACTAAGTGTTAATTTGCTTTTAAAGCCTTTTACACTAGTATGATTTTATACTTTAAGTTTTTAGAAGCATTAAGTTTTTAATTTGTCCATAAGCGAGTAATTTTAAGTTTAGAATTAAACAAACCAGTGTACTTTTCATTTAGTAATTTAGTTTAATAAATTTACCAGTGTATTAATTTATATTTAAAGCGTAGTGTAGTAATTTAGCACAATTTAACATCAATCAGTTTTTGGTTTGTAAATTCGCATAGTTGGCAATGTTTTAATATATAAGATTGCTTTATTTTAATTTCGCTGCGCGTCTCACTCGTCGGTTTATTTCTTGAAGGGCGGAAAGAATACCTTTCAACATAATATCTTCCGCTACGCACGGCGATAAGTTATTTTTTCCAAAGATATTTTACTGGAATGTATTTTTGCAAAAGAGATTCTTTCCGAAGATATTTTGCAGAATGTATTTTTTCCTAGCGCCGTTACTAAAAATTTTCCTAAGCAACCTAAGCAAAACCTTAAAATCAAGCTAAATTTAATGTTTTGTTTGATTTTGAGGTTTTGCTTAGGTTGCTTAGGTCGGTCGGTGTAGTAGGTGTAGTAGGTGTGGTAGGTGTCTTTTAGTGCTTGCCAATTTGAACGCCAGCACTTGAACGCCGAGCATCAGACCGCCGCAGAACGCGTTGCTTTAAAAAGGACGTTAAAATTCCCTGCCAAGGTGATATAATAAACTCCCCCCAAGAATAAAAAAACTCAATAGAATATAAAAAATGGTTTTAATATATTATGTAAACAAAGCAATGTTGTTTCAACAATAAACGATAAGTCAAAAATTTATATTTTTCCTTGAAATTAAAGAAAAAACTTAATGAACGCTTAGTTATTCTTTATTAATTTAAACCTGTTTTTCCTGAGCCTAAGCGAAACCTAAAAATCAAACTAAATTTTTATGATAAATTTATATTTAATGGTGTTTTTTTAAGATAACTAATTTTTTCCTAAGCCTATTTTTACCTTATTTTCGCTTTTTTTTGTCCCTTTTTTCCCTTTTCCTTTCTTTCTCCTCTTTTTTTCTCC
>JASAMX010017757.1:0-26120 GCA_030248175.1 Microlaimidae sp. YZB2_3 | reverse complement strand
TCTTCTGCAAATCATATATTGATGTGCAGGTTAGACGGAAAAACTTCCAATTATTATATCACTGCAAAAAATTGTTTAGATTCTTGTTTTTATTCGTTTAATTAAGGATATTTCATAAAAATTTAGGGTTTGGCTAAATGTTAAGATTCACGGTTTTATGGTGTTTAAATAAAAACATTCTTTCTAATAAATATCAAAGATGTTTTATGTTAGAAAATTTTGTAGAACAAAACTTCAGACAAAGAAAAATTTATTTTTTCTAAGCCTAAGCGAGATCTAAAAATCAAGAGAAAAAACTCTAAAAAAAGCTTAAAAGATATTGAAATGTTTAATAATTTACTGATTAAAGAAAAAAAATATTTATTTCGGAAGATAATATGCCAAAAATTTTCTTTCCGGACATCAAAAATTTTTTGTAAATAATCCACGCCCACTAAAACAGTTTTTAATTTGGTGTGCGGTCGCTAATTGGTATTTCTTATGTTAACCAATTACAAATCGCGCAAACTTGGCTATCACGAATCATAGGCAGACTTTAGTTAATTTAATACTGATACGTTTTACTGGTCTTCTTTTCACATGAGATGCATGAAAAACATTTATTTGTCGGGGACCAATTGACGGGGGTCAAATTGTCGGGGGCCAATTGACGAGAGCCAATTTGTTGGGGACCAATTGACAGGGGCCAATTTGTCGAGGACAAATTTGTCGGGGGCCAATTGACGAGGACCAATTTGTCAGGGGCCTATTTGTCGGGGACAAATTTGTTGGAGGCCAATTGACGGGGATTAATTTGACGGGGGCCAATTGACGGGGGCCAATTGACGGGGGCCAATTGACGGGGGCCAATTGACGGGGGCCAATTGACGGGGGCCAATTGACGGGGGCCAATTGACGGGGGCCAATTAACGGGGGCCAATTGACGGGGGCCAATTGACGGGGGCCAATTGACAGGGGCCAATTGACGGAGGCTAATTTGTCAGGGGGCCAAATTGTCTGAGTGCCAGTTGACTGGGGTCGGATTGACTGGGGGCCAGTTATACCGGGGCGAATTTGTTGGGGGCCAGTTGACGTGGAACCGTAAAAACCTATGAAAAATTACAGTAGATTTTGGACAGAGTCGGAGTCGGTAGAATTTAGTGTTTGCCTACATTTGTGTCGCGTAAATTTAATCATGAACGATTTACTAAATGGATTGATACCTTTTACTGAATAGGGTTATTTTACGGTCTCCTCACCATAGTCCGCTGCTTTAAATTTACATTTTATGACCGTCAAAAACTGCACAAAAGTACGTATTTTTATTTGATAAACAAAAAACTCAAAATTTAAACATAAATACGCTTGAAATTAAGAGTGAAAATAGTGAAAAAAGCCGATTTTTGTTTGAAGCTTTCTCTGGCCTATTTCATAAAGACATTTGTAAATTTTCATTTTACAAATCTCCGCCTATTTTTTGTAAATTACATGATAGAGGATATATGACACGGCGAATATTGATCGGTCAGCGGAAATGAAATGACGTGGTTGCGACCAATCAGCGCAGAGCAGTGCTCAGAGATGCTCCCCCTGGATTACAAGTCGAAAAACCTTTATCGTGTATTTTACAAAAAATAGGCGAAGATTTGTGAATGAGAATTTACAAACGTTTTTATGAAACAGGCCCCTGGACTCTTTCTTTAATATCTTGATGTTTAATGCTTTACATTTACGTTTTATAAACGTTAAAAACTGCAAAAAAGTATATAATTTTATTTGAAAACGAAAAAAACACATAATTTAAATGGAAATAGTTATAAAGTAGAAAATAAAAATAGTAAAAAAAACTGATTTTGTATGGAGCTTATTGGACTCTTTCTTTAATATCTGGAAAACGGCTCATAAGCGCCAATCGATACGCCAACCAATAAATATATATGAATGCCAGATTTTACACACACATACACTCACATACATACACACACACACACACACACACACACACACACACACACACACACACACACACACACACACACACACACACACACACACACACACACACACCCACACACACACACACACACACACACACACACACACACACACACACACACACACACGCTCACAAACACACACACACACACACACACACACACACACACACACACACACACACACACACACACACACACACACACACACACACACACACACACACACACACACACACACACACACACACACACACACACACACACACACACACGCTCAAAAACACACAGACACGCACACACATTTATATATAGATTTTTAAGTTATTCTTTATTTTTTTATGTTACTAGGTGGTTGGGACTTTGAAATAAACACGGGAAGAAGGTATGCTAGTATATTTTAACAAAACAAATAATTCTACGACAAAATAGTTATTATTTAAAATAAAAAATCTATCAAATTAATGTGTATTCTTTGTTATAAACGCTTTTTTATACTTTTGATTTATATTTGTATCAATGAATAACAAATTAGTTTTGTAAATTTCTTGAAAATTTAATCCAAAAATTTAAAGTTTTTACTATTAATATTAAATTTTATTAAGATCAGGATGCCTACTAGAATTAAATTTTAATTCTAGTATAGTATAGTATAGTTTACTATAAGACCTTCGATTCTAATTTTAGTATAGTATAGTATAAGACCTATGAGTGTAATTCTAGTATAGTAAAGATTTTTAAATTTTCTTACTAGTAACGTTACTAACAAGACAGGTATACTGGAATTATAAAAACAATTAATTTATAGTCCATACAAAAATGATGCGGACTGGCGACAAAACTGGAACTTTAAAATGTTATATATCCATAACGGAGGTTAGAATATGTGCGGGACATATATAGGAACACAGCTTAGACTCTTGAAAAGGTTAAAAAAATGTTTTTTGATGACGTCATTACTACAGCCAATGCGGCGAAAAAAACCTGGTCCCAAAAAAAAACAAAAACTTTTTTATTAGTAAGAGATAAGAAACGCCGCTTGGTATGTGTGAAAATATACTTTTCTAAGTTTTTTCTGAAAGTTAAGTCGCCCTGTTTTTTTATAATCCGTTAAATACGCGCGGTTTAGCGATTTTTCGCAAATTTTTGCCACGCTAATACACTGTCTAAATTAATTATTTTTTTTGCTACCTGCTCGAAGTGTGTACGATATTGATCATATTATTATATATTAAATGTCCGCTTATTTTTATTCCTTTTGACCTACAAATTTGTTTTTGGGGTTTGACCCCTCGGGGGCTAGGAGGGGCCAAACACAAATGTCGAAAATTTTTTTTCAACATTTTTTTAAAACCATTAAAAATGTAAAATTTGTCACATATGAAGAATTTAAGTATATAGTTTGTGTAAAAAAACTTAATATTAGGCTTAAAATAAGCTGTCAAAAATGACGAATTTAAAATTTGGAAGCATTCAAAGCCCGTATGCTGGCAGCAGCGAACCTTTAAATTAAAAACTTTTCCAAAAAATTAAGCCTTAAAAGTTTATTTTGTTTCGAATTTCTAGGTTATTTTGTTAGAAAAACATATTTTCAAAGTTAAAATGCTACTACAAAATTGCCAAATATCGCAGCTAAAAAATGCTTTTTTTAGGCAAGCACTAAAAGACACCTACTACACCTACTACACTGACTACACCAACCGAGGGGTGAAAACCTATCTTTTTCCCTAAGCAACCTAAGCAAAACCTTAAAATCAAGCTAAATTTAATGTTTTGTTTGATTTTGAGGTTTTGCTTAGGTTTCTTAGGGAAAGAGAGGTTTTCACCCCTCGGTCGGTGTAGTCGGTGTAGTAGGTGTAGTAGGTGTAGTAGGTGTGGTAGGTGTCTTTTAGTGCTTGCCTTTTTTTAAGTGTTTTCTTACTTGCAAACATTTTGTCAACACAAAAACAAATTTCTAATAACTATGTCTCTCAACTTTTGCCCATATCCCAATGTAATTTTTTAAAATAATGCTATTTTTCGTGTAAAAACACTTGAATCCTCGATCTGGTCTGAATTGCGTCATTTTAATTGCGGAAGAGCCAATAAAAATCATCAATTATGACGTAATAACAAAAATTTGCGTGACGCAAGGAAGTATTTTGGAATTTTAATGAAAATTTATTTTGCGTTTTCATGGGGTTATTTAGACTATTTTCTAATATTTTAAATCAAAATAAATTTAAAAAATTTAAAACTAATCTTTTAAAGTTTATTATTCCTGTAAAACTTTTTAATTAAAGGTTTGCTACTGCAAGCATACGGTCTTGGAATTCTTCGAAATTTCAAATTCGTCGTCTTTTACAGCTTATTGTAAGCTTAATATTAGGTTTTTTTGACACAAACGGTATATCAAAATTCGCCTATGTGATAAATTTTACATTTTTGAGGGTTTTGAAAAAAAATTTAGAAAAAATTGGCAGGCATTCATCGGCGCTTTTTTATCTGATCAAAAAATATCAACAACATTACAGTGGTGAGGATGAAATCCAATTGTAGGCGATTGTACAAGCTGATTTAATCCTAACTCACTAAATAAAATAAAATAGTTATATTCATTTTGATAATTAGAAATTAGAATCTATATTGATATTGCCCCAATTAATTCCTGGAGATTGAAATCTCCTGTAAGTATTACAGTTCCTTTAAAATCAAAAACAAGGGATTTTAGTAGTTCAAAAATTAGAGCATCTTCAGTTCTAGATGTCTGTGGACGTCTATAAAGACAAATAAGTCGGATATTTAAGTCCTTAAATATTACATCACATGCTGTAATCTCATTTTCAGATTATTTTGGCTTTATTTTGACTCCAGCAATACAATAATAATACGTACCTTAACCAACACCAACATACAACTACGTTTAGTGAGCCTTAGGTTCTAACTTCTGGTACAAAACATAGGGTTTTTTGGGGGGGGGGGAGGATGTGTCGCTAAAAAATATTTTGGGCTCGTTCCGCCGAGCAATTTCCGGGTATTAAACACATAATAACTCATTTTTTAACAAACAAAAAAAAACAATCCACACAAAAAACAAACCTCTCCGAAATATGGCGCTTGGTGTACTATTCCGGTACCAGTCTCCGTTGTGACGTATGTATCACAGGTTACTCGAAATGCCCCACTCTGCTGTCTCATGTGCTGGAAATAGGGAAATATCGGCTTATACGGTACACCTTCCAGCCTTTTACCTTTAAACTTTTCCAGAATTTCGTAATCTTCCTCGGATTTATACAGAATCGACAATCGTGCTTCCATCAGAATAAATACAGTGTTGAGTTTTTTGTCTAGAATATTAACATTAGGTATTATGCGAAACAATAGTTTTAGTTGGTCCAAGAATATAAACGTTTTTATTAAAAAAAAGTGCACACATTTTTTTTTTAGAATTTTAACAGTACCTATCAGCGTGTTGGTAGAATTATGGGATTTAGAGTATGGTTAACCCAAAAAATCTGAATTATGAAATTTTAACTTTGGTGACCAAGTTGTGGTATATGACAAAGCTAGGTGTATCTCTATCGGTATCCCAATCAAAATTTTCCTTTGACTACGTTCCTATTCTCCCAATTAGAAGAAACCAAACGAAAAATTTTGAGAAAAGAAATTTTGTTGTTAAGAATTTTTTTTTTCAAAAAAGATTATTTACAAAAAAAAACATTTTGAGCTTCAAATGTGTTGTCAATAAAAAGTTTAAAAAATACGACAGCTTTACAAAATAGGTATTTTTGGTCCAGAGAATTTAATTTTTTTACTAAATTATGAACTGACTTTCTTGGATAAAAATAAGATTAAAAGCGTAGCCACGGAGATATTAGCGATTAAATTAATTACAAACTCCACTTCATTTTGTTGTACATGCAAAGTTACAAATCTGGGGTTTTTTTTATTGGGTTAGTAAGTTAATAATTTATACGGCGTGCAGGTGCCCACCCCTGCGACCCCGTCCCCTTTCTAAAGTCTTGGCAATTTTTGTGGAAGGCCGATGCAATTTTTATTTAAGCTTATTTAATTAGAAAAAAGTGTACATAAAGATAACAAATAAAATACATTAAATAAAAAAATTAAATAAATACTAAATTAAAACAAACTTTTAAAGTTGGCAAAGTTTTACAATTTCGTACCTTTTAATTTAACATATTCTAAATCAGGATGAACGCAAGCAGCTAAATTGCTGGGTAATGTCCACGGGGTTGTTGTCCATATCACAATCGATGTTCCTGGTTCATTCTCCAACGGCAAGCTAACGACCACTAAAAAGTAGCCATTTGAAAAAACATTCGAAACAAAGAGTTTAAACACGGGAATACACAAGAGTAAAAAACAGCTTTGCATTTGCTGCAAACTTTTAGTAAGTAATTAATTACCTATTATAAATGAAGTGATTTTTTTTAAATAAAAAATACCAGCGGGATCAGTCACATCCTTGTAGTTTTGTCCAGATTCAAAATTGGATAAAGGCGTGGAACAAGCTGTGGAAAACGGCATCACCTAGAAAACGAAATTTTTTCGAAGCCGCAGAAGAAGTTCCGTTTTAAGAATAAGACGTTTGGGCAAACCCCGCAGCGGTTGCTGATCTCCTCCGGGAGTGGGAGGAGGTGGTTAGCAAGGCGAGGAGCGTGCCAGACGGAACCAACCAGGGTTGAATGAAATCCTGGTTGGTGGCAAAGGACAAAAAGTTCCGTTTTACAAAATTAATTACAGTCATATTTTCATGTGCCATTGAACCACCAGGACCGTGCTGACCTTTGGGCAGCACCCAACGGGCCTACGGGTACCACGTGGTTGCTGGATCTTTTTTCCCTCATAGAAATGAGTCCAGTTTGGCATGGCTAAAAAAAGGTTGTTTTCACATGACAGTTTTCTATCAAGTAAACCAGTGGACAAATACAGCTCTATTTTGTGTGAAGTTTGTACCACTGGCCTTGCAGAACACTTATGCTGCCCATGTACGACGTTAAATAGTAAAATCAATATCAGGCGACATAAAAAATCCTTTAGACGAAGACCTCGGAATGAGTGAACACTGCATGCAGTGAACACTCTAGCGGTAAAGGTTGCCAACATCGTTATTAATGTTGGACGAAGAGTCTCAACCATGGGGGTAAAATTTTTTTTCGCCCCTCCTGGTTTGTCTTAGCGCCTGCCCTTTGCATAATCTGCATAGGGAAGATAAGTTTCAGGTAATGCAACAACAACAACAACATCTATTTTCATACATTTAGTTTAAAAGATTGCGTTGAAAATTCATTTTGAAAACATTTTTGCGCAAAACTTCGCACAATCTTAGTGATACAATATTTTTCTTTTATATATTCTTTTTTTTCTATTAAGCAATGTTTCAATAAAATTAACATCTGTTACTTCTACCTTGACTCCTCTGTAAACTAATCCAGTGTCAAAAAGCTGTTTGAATACCCACCAAACGCTCTCCATAAACCAGGGATACAGGGTCTTATAATCATTTTCAAAGTCTATCCATCTTCCCATTCTGCCTACAATTTCCTAAAAGCATTTGTAAAAATTATATGGCAGCGTGTTTGTGTATTAATTAATTTCATATAATTTAATTAATCTTTCTTATAATATAATCAGTTATTATTTTTAAGACATTTAAATTTCTAAGTTTAATTTCTGTATTAGTCAAAATTTAATTTTGGTAGTTAAATTTTAAAGTCTGGTGATTTTCACTTTTACTTTCATAATTATGAAAATTAAAAATTTACTTTCCATTCCTTCGAATATCGCATAACAATTTTTCTACATTCCTCGTTGTATTTGTCGATTCCCATTTTTTCCACATCAGAAGGTCCTTTTATTCCCAAGACTTTATCTATTTCGTATTCCTTAAATAAACTTTATGTAAATCCAAAAAAAGGATACACTTTGAGAGCATCCTATAATAATAATAATGTAGGGTAAGCACGGCTCAGGCAATTTCAGCACAGGTGGGCCTCCCGGATTTTTTTGGAGGGTATACCCGACCCACAAAATTTAGGGGGTGTCTCAAAAAAAATTTTGGGATATACGTATACCTCAAATACCCCATTTTTAGCGTTTTTAGTACTGGGACCCCCAAATTTTAGGGAAGAAGAGTGTCCGGGGTACCCACAAATTTTAAGGGGGGGTCGGCTATAATCGGATTTTTTGGGGGGTATAACCCCTCTGCCTACCTATAAATTTCAGCGTACTTCAAATCATAAATGGGCGCGGCGGGGGGGGGGGGGTGGGAGGGGCCCCCTCCCCCCTGAAATTCTGAGAAGCGGGGTTTAACCATACATGGGCACGGGGGGGGTTGGGGGGGGGGGGTTAACCCCCCCAATTCTGAGAAGGGGGGTTTAACCCCACCCACTTAGAAGTGTGGGGGAGAAAAGTTTAAACCCCCCAATTTTGGAAAAATAAAGAAAAAAATGTCTTTAAAATGACTTCTAACTGCCTTCAAACTTAAGTTTTAAGATCAAAATGAATGTTTTAAGCACTAAAAAGCTCAAAAATGCAATAAAAAGGGCTTTTTGACCTAAAATTAGTGTTTTTAACCTATTTTTCCTTCAAAATCGAAAAACGATATGGGTAAAATGCACTCCAGAAAAAAAACGATATGGGTATTTTGCGTTTCTCGGATTTTAACACCCCCCCCCCCTAATTTGGGGTTTAACCCCCCCCCCCCAGCGGACCAACTTGCCCATGTATGGGTTTACCCCCCCCCCCCACTCAGAAGTGGGGGGAGAAAAGGTTAACCAACCCCTCAATTTTGGAAAAATGAAAAGACAAAATGTCTCTGAAATGACTTCTACTAACTGAATGTAAAAAATGAATGCTGTACTTCTACTAAAATGAATGTTTTAAACAGTAAAAAGCTGAAAAATGCAATAAAAATGGCTTTTTGACCTAAAATTAGCGTTTTTACCTATTTTTTTTAAAATCGAAAACCGATATGGGTAAAATGCACTCCAAAAAAAAACGCTATGGGTAATTTGCGTTTCTCGGATTTTAACCTCCCTAATTTGGGGTTTAACCCCCCACTCTTGCCAACTTGCCAATTTATGCTTCAAATAGAACAGAAATTTTGTAGGTACCGTTAAATTTTTTTACTTCAATTATTAAATTCTGACACATTGGTTTACGTTATTTAAATTGTTACTTAACTTAGATAAAATTTTGAAAAAATTTTGCCAAAAATGTATGCTGCAAAAGTTGATATTTCCAAAAAAAAAAAAAGGTTTCCCATTTTTTTTTGCTAAGTTACTTTTTACTTTTATCTAATATATCTAATATTATTGGATTTTAAATTCATTATAAAATTTTTTAAAACTACTTATACATAACGGAAGTTATACGTAGAGGTATAATCATAGGTGGGCAGCCTTCCCAATTTTGGGGGGTATACCCGACCCCCGAATTTCGGAGCGGGGGTGTGGGGTGTGCCAAAAAAAATTTTGGGGTATACCTTAAATACCCCATTTTTAGCGTTTTTAGTTTTTACTGGGAGGGACTAGGGCCCGACCGGATATCTGATCTGATCTGGCGATCCAGTAGATTTGGCCATTTTTTGATCTAATCTGATCCAGCCGGATTTTTTTTCCAGATCTGGTAAATGCCGGATTTTTTTCTCTGTCAATGTCAATTTTTATAATGTTTTTGTTTTTTTTAGACTTATAAACTAAATAATTATACATTGCTTTAATACTATTTGTGCAGCAGAACATTGCTGATGAGTCCACTTTCCCTTTTTAAGAAGTCCTTAGTCTATAAACCAAAACATGGTCAACCAATGAAACATACTAAACATAAAAAATCGACTTTTTTGCATTATTAGATGTTAGATTTTTAAAGTGAAGAATTATATATTAGTTGAAAATGCAAGTGCCACATAAAATTTTACATTTATTTAGTTATATTAAATTATGTCAGATGGTGCTTTGCTATCCTTTTTTTTGTTGGGTGGGGTGTGGGTGCGTTTGCGTTGTTTTTTTTTTTATTTTTTTTTTGCTTTTTGTTTTTTTTTGTTGTGTTGTTGCGTTGGGGGGGGGGTGGGTTGGTGTTGTTAGTATTTGGAGAAATTTTACTGATAAAAGCTCTTGATGAAACATATGCTGTTTGTTTGTCAACGTTGTTTGCCAGCCAATGATAGAGAGTATAAAAGAGGTTCAACAATTGCAGAGTTTAGTACAACTCCAATGTGGAATCATTTGGATTCTACTGAGTATAAGAATTTAAAAGCTGAAATGAAGCGAAAAGAGGGTGAGAAAACGGCAGCTGTACAGAAAAAAATGCAAGGTACAATTTGGATGGGAAAGAAGACTATTCTAAAAACAGCTATTCTACTGAAACAAGTGAAGTTGGAAGTGTACCATCAACGCCAGTATACTGATACTCCACCAGTTTAAATTAAATTAGAAAAGAAAGTTGCCACTTGTGATGTTTTTTGCAGTAGTCAACTGCATCTAAAGTAATCCAGAATTTTTTTTACGATTAGCTTATTATTATAGTTTTATCTGTCTGTTAACAGTCCTTGTACCCATAGGTGAGAACGGTTGGGGAAGTTAGGGGGGGGGGGGTGGTTACCCGGGGTAAATCAAACTTTGAATTCTAGGAGTGGGTTCCTGGGGGGTCCGGGCCCATCTAGCTTTTTAGGAGGGGTCGACTTGCGGTGAGAAATTTTGAAATCTAGAGAGGGTCAGGTGGGGTCTGGTGTCCAAAGCAAAACAGTTTTAAACCATAACAACTTTAATAATTTGTTCTTTTTATACAATAATACTACATTTTATTGAATAAAACGCTATATTCTGGTATAAAAAGAGTGTAAAGGCAAACTTAACTGTTTTTTACTAAAAAACCGTGTTTTTGACAGTAAATAAAAAAATATACTTTCAAATTGGTCGAGAGGGGGAGGGGGGTCAGCCTCGCTAGGGGGAGGGTCAGGCCCGACCCGCTCTCGAGCTTTGGGGGAGAGGGAGGGGGCCCCTGAATTTTTCTAGGGGGGGTCAAAAATATTGACTCTAGGGGGTGTGGACCCCTCTGTCCCCCCCTCAAAAAAACACCTATGAAAGGTATGAATATGTGATGAAAATTCACGTTTTTGGAAGAAAATTAAGTATAAAAAAGTACCTAAAATTTCCCCAAGGGGGTAGGGGGGTGGGTCAGATTTCAAATTCTAGAGGGGGGTCAGGGGTAAAAAATTCGGAAATTTGGGAGGGGGACTGAATTTTTTTCTAGGGGGCCCCCAAAATTTTGAGGATAGAGGGGGGGGGGGTGGACCCATAGATGTTTTTGGTTGGGTCCGCTAGGGGGGTTTACCACCGGGTGAAAGGCCAAAATTTTTAGGGGGGTCCTAACCCCCTGGCTTTTTAGGGGGATCGACCCCGGGTGCGAGATTTCAAATTTAGGGGAGTCAGGGGGTCCAATTTTTTAATAAAATTTTTTTAACATAATAATTTAAGTGTTTTTAGGTCTAATATTGAATTTTATGTAGTAAAACCGTCTATTTAGGCCTAAAAAGTGTATTTAAATACTGTTTTTAACTAAAAAAACCGTGTTTTTGACAGTAAATAAAAAAATATACTTCTAAATTGGTCGGGAGGGGCGGAGGGGGGTCAGCTTCGCTAGAGGGGAGAGGGGTCAGCCTCGCTAGGGGGGTCAGGCCGGACCGCTCTCAAGCTTTGGGGGGAGGGGGGCCCCTGCATTTTTTCCAGGGCGGGTCCAAAACTTTAGCTCTGGGGGGTGGACCCCTCTGTTCCCCCCAAAAAACATCTATGGGTGGACCCCACCCTACTACTCCCTTGTTCATTTATGGGGAGGGGGTTGCATTTTATACAAATTTTTCAAAAGGTAGGTACTACAAATTTACCCTCTGAGATCGCCTTCCTTGCAAGGAACACAATAAAGATTGGTAAGCACCGTAGTAAAAAAAACCAGAATTGATATTTTCCAAACATCTGGAACTAAAACCGAAATCGTAATTCCAAATTTTGCCCGAAACATTCAGAACCCAGAACCGGAACTGCCTATCACTAGAACTAGAAGCAGTTTATAAATGCAAAAGAAACACCTATATACCACTGGCAATCCATGACAATCCCAACCAAACCGTCTTTCCACGTAGAATCCTTTTTGGTGCGCCCATCTGGTGACGGTATCTTTTATGGTTCCAGCCAAAATGTGACCATAATGCGGTAGACCAGTCGCGAAAGGAGGACCATCGTAAAATTTAAAAGCTGGCCGACCTTTGCTTAGCCTATAACAAAAAGAATTAGTCGGAATGAGGAAATTTCTTAATGGAGCATATTTTAAATACTTTAAGAAGCCTAAACTATAGGCACCTTGCACTGGAACTCGGTTTATACATGAACTATGCAATATACATAAGCTTAACCATAACGGATAATTACCGTATCTCCTACTTATCTTTTGTAGTATGCAGATCAACCAATCAGTTGATCCGACTGATCAACTGAAATTTCGCGCGCTATTGATCGGTTGATCTGCATACTACAAAATATAAGTAGGAGATACGGTAATTATTCATTATGGTGACGCTTATGTATATTGCATACATCATACGTATAAAACGAGTTTTAGTTCAAGGTGCCTATACGCCACAATTAAGCTAAAACAAGTCTAATTAGGGTGTATTGGTGTATAGAATATTAAGTAGGTTGTGTACTTTTGCGGTTGCGGCCTTAAATTTTCTTGAAGCTAAAGATTTTGCTTTATTATTTTGTTGTTATATATTATTTTTTTTAATTAATGGGAAATTCATTGAAGCATTTTCTAAATACAAGTAAGGTGTTTCTGAGGAATTTTTTAATATTTATTTATAAAACTTTAATACAAGCAAAAGTATGCGGAAAAAATACAAAAGACAAGCAAAAAGTTATAAACAAAAAAAAGTAGAAACTGAAAATTTTGTTAAAAGTAATAGGAATGTGATAGGCCAACATCCGCATCCTCAGACATCCGCACTATTTTTGACATCCAGATCCGCGGATTCGTGAACTTACATCCTCGGATGTGTATATTGCTTATTTTTACTTTTTAAATAACTTTCTCTAATCCTAGTTAATCGGCAAAAAAAACCTAGTTGATTTAAATATTTGGCAAACATGAGGACCGTAAACAGCAGAGGGATGTTAGCTTAAGGGTAATAGCCTACCCCGACATAGGGAACCTGATAGACCCTACCACTGCCAATTTTTGCAACATAATAGAATGTTACTTTAAAAAAAATTTAAAACAAAATTTTGAATTTTCTCTTAACCAAAGTTTTAATATCTAAATGAGTTTTAGCCATAAAAAAGCCCAAAAATGCCATAAAAACGTTTTTTAGCTAAAATCAGCGTTTTTTACTTGTCTTTTTCTTTCAAAATTAAAAAAACTATATGGATAAAAGCACTCCAGAACTAAAAACAATATGGTATGAAAGATTGCATTCCTTAGGCCTCCGGATCCGGGGATTACTGTTTCCAAAAATCCGCAACCGCATCCGCGGGAACACATTCCTAAACAATTGGTTAAACAAAAATCTTATCTACGTTGCGTCTTTTGTGTTTAAAAAAACTCAACTTAGATGGCAGTTGTTGTTGTTGCATTACCTGAAACTTATCTCCCCTAGCAAGATTATACAAAAGGCAGGCGCTGAGATAAGCCAGGAGGGGCAAAAAAATTTCACCCCTATGAGTGAGACTCTTTGTCCAACATTGATAACAATGTTGGCATCTTTTACCGCTAGAGTGTTCACTGCGCGCAGTGTTCACCCATTCCGGGGTCTTAGCTAAAGGATTTTAAGTCGCCGCTTGATTTTGATCTTACATTTAACGTCGTACATGAGCAGCATAGATGTTTCTGCAAGGCCAGTGGTACATACTCCACACACTTTGGAGCTGCATTTGTCAACTAGTTTGCTATATGGATAACTGCCATGCGTAGCCGACGTACAACAACAATCACTCTAGCCATGCCAAGCTGGACTCATTTCTATAAAAGAAAAGATCCAGCAGCCAGGTCCAGACGATTGGTACCTGAGGCCCGTCGGGTGCCGCCTGAAGGTCAGCACGGTCCTGGTGGCTTAATGGCACAGGATGGTTGTTGAATTGTTTGGTATATTATCAAAAAAAATATTCTGAAAACATTATGATTACAATTCAAAACTCAACTCAAATACGTTAATTTTATGATAAAAATAAAAACACAGAAGTATAAAGCTAAAAAAGTAATAAAAAATTAGAAACTTAAAATTTCATTAAAAACAATATGTTACGGTAAATAAAAATGTCCATTGTATGTTTCATGTTTAAAAAAACTTAACGCAGATAAGATGGTTTGGGTTAGGCCAAGAATAAATAACACAAGAGATTGTCTGAATGCACGTTAATTTAACTAGAAAATCTAGCTACAAAACTTGCACTTGCAAACTTTTGTGCCGATTTTTTAGCAAAAATTTGCTTTTTTTTTCCTGGTTTTCCCACACTGGGATTTTTAGCACATTGTTAGCTTTTTTGCAGTGGGGACTGCGACTTCTTTTGTAGTTGATAGAGTCAGGGACGTAGCCAGGGGGGCGGGGGTCCGCCCCCCCCCCCCGAAACGGTCGGACAGGAGGAAAAATAAGGATAGTGGTTGGGCGGGTGGGCGGCCACCCCCCCTCCCAAAATGGTCACCAGATAGTGAAATTTGGGGGTTTTCAGAGGCTAAAAATTCAAAATTTTCTAGCGCCTCGCTAATCGCTTGGCGCCAAACTTTAAAATAATTTTAGTACCCCAATGGACCCCCAAAACCAAAAATTTGTTCCGCTTCGCTTTGCTCAGCGGTCACTTTCTATAGTATACATACATATATACCTTGTTATTTATGTTGCCTGATGCTAATGTTATTTCAAAGTTAGTACAATAATTTTTATAAGTAATAAGTACTACACAGAAAGAAAAACAAACAATCATATTGTTTGATTTATGTACCTCCTCCCTCCTAAATTTTCCTGCCGCCTATAGCATTGGCTCGGATTTTTTCATATAGGTAGGTACCCCAGAAAACATGGAGCCGAGATGCTGCTCATGTGCTTTGGTTTACAATGTGGGTTTAGCCAAGGGGTCTGAAACTAACGTCTCTAAATTCCTTTTTTGTAAAATCCAGGCTCTGCCAATGTGTGCTTATGTAATTTTTAACTAAGAAAACATGTTTTTACCGCTAAAAACATTAGATAATACGTTATTAGGCCAAAAACAGTGTATTATACAGCTTTATCTACGTTTATCCCTGCTTTTTTAACGTTTTCAAAAATTGAGGGGGGGCTCTGCCCCCCCCAAATTTTGGGGGGGGGGGCGGAGCCCCCTACCCCGAAATTTTTTTTGTACTAAAATCCGCCCCCCCCCCCCAAAATGAAACTCTGGCTACGTCCCTGGATAGAGTGATGGACAAAAAAGAGCAGACCGCCTCCATTGGAATCCCAATCTTTCCTCAGTGTTGTGTAATTTGCGATTTTGGGGTCTTTAGATTTACTAGATAGTTTTGACTCTTGGATAGCAGCGATATGAATGTTATTTTCAAACAAAAGAGTTTGTGAGCTCTTGTATTTCGTTAGAAATTCCATTGGCGTTAAATTGCAAAATGTTTATAGTAGAGTTTTTGGTGGTTGTAGACGGTTGAGTAGATGAAGTGCATCTGTTACAGAGAAAAATTTGGTTATAGTTTTTTAGACTGTTAACTTGGAGCATTTTAGGTGTAACCAGTTTTTACATTTGTTGCACTGGTATTTCTGTAAACATTTGTGCCGCTGTGCGCACAGAGAAAAATAGTTTTAGGCAGGCTGGGGTTGGAATGAATGTCCCCGGACATCGCCATCAGTAACTGCGGCAGCCAGGATGGCTGCCGCTTGGCAGGAAAAATAGATACAGTCAGGCACAAAGTGGAAACTTTTGTGCTCTGGAAAAAAATTGAACGGTATTGGCCTTCCCTTCCTGGATGAATCCATTCTGGTCTGGGTAGAGTTGCTGCGTAGAAGCCTGTCTTGGCCTGCAAATTCTTCTCAACAATTTTGATCTTTTAATCTTCAACATTTATATTCCTCCTTCCAGCTCTTGCAATGCCAACTACCAATCAGACATCTACAATCTCTTCAATAATCAGGATAGCATTCTACTAGGAGATATCAACGCACACCCTGGCCTCTGGCACTCAAGCCTCACAGACGCCAGAGGAGATTACATTGAAACATCATCAACAACTTGAATATGGCATCGCTAAACAAAAACACTCCAACATGCATTCCATCTAATGGAAACCCAACATCACCTGATATCTCCTTAGTTTCAGACTCACTCCTCACTTTAACAGACTGGTTTACACAAACGAATTTAAGCTCAGACCACCTACCTATAATCGTCAGCATCCAAACTACTTTGACAATAGCCTCAATAACCAGGATAATTTTTATAAATCTCAACAAAGCCAATTGGACCAGCTACAGAAATGAAATTGAAGCAAAATTATCCAACACACCCAATCCAACAGAAGTCAAAAAAGATGAAAAAATGTTTAGATCTATCTTGAACAAAGCTTCCACGCACAACATCCCTGCTGGTTGTCACAAAAATTTGCAGCCCAACCTAACTCCAGAAACAATCCAGCTCATCAAAGAGCGTGATACACTTTGTCTAACCAACCCGCACTCCACTTGTATACAAGAACTTAACAAGAATATTTACAACCAAATTCACTCCAATGCCATCAAAAATTGGCACTCTTTTTTGGAAAACTTCAGCCACAAAGCCAACCCAACAAAATTCTGGAAAACAATAAAATCACTGGACAATAAACCATACATGGGCAAGTTGGTCCGGAGTGGGGGGGGGGTTTAACCCCAAATTAGGGGGGTTAAAATCCGAGAAACGCAAAATACCAGACCTGTGCAGTCTGAAAATGCCCCCCCCGTTTTATTGGAGGATTTGCCCCCCCCCCCGTTTTATTGCCTTTCCCCCCGCCAAAAAATGAAAAAAGTACCCTAAAAATACGACGCCATTTTTGACCTATGATGACGCCATCATCGCGAATTTTTTGCAGTTTTTAGCCTATTTCAATGTATTTTAAGCCATTTTAGACCTATTTTTACCTTATTTCCGCTTTTTTTGTCCCTTTTTTCCCTTTTCCCTTCTTTTTTCTCCTTTTTTTCTTTTTTTTTCTTTCCCCCCTGCTTGCCCCCCCCCCGTCTTCATTCCGCCCCCCCCCCTGTTTCAAAAAAGTTGCCCCCCCTGTGCGTGTGCCCCCCCTATTTTGCAATTCCCGCCCCCCCCCCGTTTTAACCCTGGGGGGGCAGTGCACAGGTCTGAAATACCCATATCGTTTTTTTTTTTCTGGAGTGCATTTTACCCATATCGTTTTTCAATTTTGAAGGAAAAATAGGTAAAAACGCTAATTTTAGGTCAAAAAGCCTTTTTATTGCATTTTTGAGCTTTTTATTGCTTAAAACATTCATTTTGACCTCAAAACTTAGGAGGCAGTTAAATCAATAACTAGAAATGGCCAACAAATTTAACAAACAGTTCACACCAAATAAACTTTTTTAAAACTCAAAAAAAAAAAACCGTAAATTCTTTAGAAAGATTAAAAATATTAACCAGGATACAACCAAAATTACAACCGCAGAGGTCAAAAAAGCGATAAAAACAGCAAACAACTCAAAAGCTTTTGGTCCAGACAAACAAACCATATTTCACCTCAAAAAACTGGTCCTCTTGGAATCAAATATCTAACTGATCTATCATTCAAAACAAATAGCATACCAAACATACCAAGCATACCAAATTTTTTGTATTCCTCACCCTTCTGCCAGTGTCTTCTCACTACTTTTCGGCCCAACCTTAGGTTTCAGTTTGTTTTGTAAGATACAAACGTTTTTGTTCCCTTTTTCTAAATTAAGTAGGTTTAAGTGGTACTCAGCCGTGTTCCTTGTGTAGGCTGCAAGTTTCCTGTGTATTGTTGCTGGGGCCACGGTTGTACTTCTGTGGCCAACAATAAAGTTATATCTGTTAAAAATCTCATTATTTACAAACCACTACTAGTACTAGTCTAAATTACTTTTGGTAGCTTAACATCAAAACTTAGATCAGGTGACGGTTCTCCTTACCGGAAGGAGAATACTTATACTATACATACACAGACCTGTGCACGGTCTGCAAATTTCCCCCCCCGTTTTATTGGAGGATTTGCCCCCCCCCCTTCCCGCCAAAAAAATGAAAAAGTACCCTAAAAATATGACGCCATTTTTGACCTATGATGACGCCATCATCGCGAATTTTTTGCAGTTTTAGCCTATTTCAATGTATTTTAAGCCATTTTAGACCTATTTTTACCTTATTTCCGCTTTTTTTTGTCCCTTTTTTCCCTTTTCCCTTCTTTTTTTCTCTTTTTTTTCTTTCCTCCCTGCTTGGCCCCCCCCGTTTTATTGCCCCCCCCCCGTTTCAAAAAAGTTGCCCCCCCCCCCCCGTGCCCCCCCCCCGTTTTGGAATTGCCCCTCCCCGTTTTAACCCCGGGGGGGCAGTGCACAGGTCTGCATACATACATTTAAAAAGGTGTAAGACTTAGGTTCGACCCCCAAGGTGATTTGACGTTTGACTCCTGTATGCCGGCAGATTGGAAATCCCTGCACAGAATATGGCGGTACAAAAGGATCTCAACATATTAACCTCCTACAGACCAATTTCTCTTCTCTGCGCAGCTATAAAAATTTTAGAAGCAATAATTCAACCGATCCTTCTCCAACATCTAAAACAGCACCCAGATCAGCATGGATTCAAATCCAAACATTCAACAACTACTGCCCTGCTTCAACTTACAACTGACATAGCCACCGGATTCAACCAAAAAGCTTCACCCAAACGTACAATAGTAGCCGCCCTGGATCTAACCAAAGCATTTAACACAATCAGCATTGATATTTTAATAACCAAGATAGCCAACAGCACACCTCCAGCCTTCCTAATCAGGTGGATAAGTGGTTACCTCAAAGGCAGAACCATCAAAACAATTTTCAAAGACTCCACCTCCAAAGCCAGGATAGTTCAGAAAGGAGTTCCCCAAAAATTGCGATGATGGCGTCATCATAGGTCAAAAACGGCGTCATAATTTTAGGGTACTTTTTCATTTTTTGGCGGAGGGCAATAAAACGGGGGGAGGGCAAATTCTCTAATAAAACGGGGGGCATTTCCAGACCGTGCACAAGTCTACAAAGGTGACGATAAACAACAAACTTTTGCCGCTAAACAAAAACCCCAAAATCCTGGGTTTTACTTTTGATCAAAAATTAACATTCAATAACCATGCCACCAACATAAGCAACAAAGCATCCAGGCGCAATAACATTCTCAAAGCCCTGGCTGGTACCAGCTGGGGTGGGGCCAACAGAAAGAAACAATAGTCACCTCCTACAAAGCAATAGGACGCCCAATTCTCAACTACGGAGCCCCAATATGGTCACCCAATCTATCAAAATCTCATTTTCAATAACTACAAGCAACACAAAACACGGCCCTCAGGACAGCCACCGGCTGCCACAAAATGGCCCCAACCAACCATCTTCATCAAGAGACTAAAGTCCTACCAATCGAAAGCCACACCAACCTTCTTTCAACACAATTTTTAGCAAAAACCATGCAACCAACACATCCATCTAACGGAACCAGAGCCAATGATCATAGATCAAGAGAGATGAAACATACCTTCTAATCAAAACATGGACCAACAGCTGACCAGAGCCAATGATCATAGATCAAGAGAGATGAAACATACCTTCCAATCAAAACTTGGACCAACAGCCAAAAGTTTCTACAACCATATGCTTACAGAAAAAACCATCCAATCAGACATCTACTCATATTTCGTCAAAGAAAACATTTTGAAACTCCAACCTACCGCACTATTAAAAAGAAAACCGCCACCAATCAACATAAGCGAACAACAAACTCCCAGGAAGTCGAGAACTCTCCTGGCACAACTTAGATACAGACATTGCCACCGCCTCAACTAGTTAAAATCCGAATAACAACTCCATTAAAAACAAATGCCTCCACTGCAGGGGCAAACCTCACGACGTCAAACACCTTTTTATATGTCCTCAACATGCAACGACACTGAAAACAGAAGATCTATAGGAAAGACCAGTGGATGCGGTTAGGTTTCTAGAAGGCATAACCTGACGCCCTGGTTATGAAGGTTCCGAGCAATCTCCCAACAAAAAGGGTGAATCTCCCAACTGTGGAATCTCCCAACAGTGTGTGGAAAGTCCCAACAGAATAAAAAAATACGTTTGCAACAAACACCATTTTATTTTTTAGTCAATTAACACTATAATTAATAAAAATATAGCATTAAATACGGAAAACTCGTCTTTTGGATGTGATTTTGTAAACGCACTTTTCAAAAGACAAGTTTTTCCTATGTTTCGAATAAAACAATCTATTGAAAACCTTTTTTTATCTAAGCCTAAGCAAAAGCCAAAAATCAAGCAAAATTTTTATCATGGTAAAATTTTATTAAATTCTTTATTCAAAAAGAGCTGAGTACCTAAGCCTAAGCAAAACCTAAAAATCAAGCAAAATTGTATTATGGTAAATTTGTATTTAATGATGCTTTTTAAACTGAAGAGTAAAAACTTTATTTTTTTCTTAAGCCTAAAAGCAAAAACCCAAAAACCAAACAAAAAACCCAAAAATCAAAAAAAATTCTCATTGGGGTGGAAACTTGCATTTTTGAAAGTACGTTTACAAAATTGCAAATTTCATTTATCATTCATTTAATGCATTTATTTATTTTCGGTTGTTTAAAATTATCGTGTTTAACACCGGTTTTGCAAACGTATTTCTAATATTTGAACTGTTGGGAGATTTATCGATTGGTTGGGACTTTCCACGTTGGGACTTTCCTCAGTTGGGACTTTGCCCGATACCGTTATGAACAACAACAACTTCCTTTGTACTCAATACTGCTTTATTCGCACTGCGATTATTTTCGCACTGCGAGTGTGGCTGCACTTGCACAACAAAGAAATACAGGCTAACGGTAATTCCCATGGACCATGGACCAATTCGGACCCAACATGGACCCGCCCATGAGGGGTGAAAGACTCACTTTAACAATATAAAACAATATAAAGTTTTTAGTTTTAACTTTTAAATGGCTTAGGCTTAGGCTTAGGATAACACTAAGCCTAAGCCTAAGCCTAAGCCTGAGGTGCACTAACAACTTTACATTGTTTTGTAATGTTAAAGTGAGTCTTTCACCCCTCATGGGCGGGTCCATGTTGGGTCCGAATTGGTCCATGGTCCATGGGAATTACCGTTAGCCGAAATACAGACGCTGGTTGTCATCTTTATTGGAGTGAAACACTTCGAAAATTGGTTTTATTTAATTTTAAAAAGTTGGAAAGTTACTTTATTTCATTAAAACTAAAATATTTTGACATCTTAATATAAAAAACGACTTTTATTTATTTAAACACGAAATCTTCGTTTTGTTACGGTTTTTTTGTGCAGCCAGAGCCAGGCTCGCAGAGCAAAATACTCGCAGTGCTAATAAAGCAGTATTCAGTGCAAAAGAGACAGATTCTGATTTTCAGCACGCTAGTGATAATTTTAAGCGCGCTGAAAAATTTGAAACTCTATCATGATAAAGTTTAGCTTGATGTTTTGGTTTTGCCTAGGCTTAGGAAAAACAAAAAAGCGTTTAAAACTGTTTAGCTGGCTAAAATAAGCTTTTCCGCTTAGTTTAAGTGTATTTAAAAATTAATTTTTCAGCGCGCTGAAAAATTATAGCGCTGAAAATTAGAAACTGCTACAAAAGAAGCCAAAGTCCACATCCTCACTGCAAGAAAACTAACAGTTTTAAAAATTGCAGCGTGGGAAAACTAGCAGAAAATGGCGAATTTTTGGTAGAAAGGTTGCACAAACTGGCGCATGTGCGACTTTTCCAGCAAAAATTTGGACCAAAATTTAGTGAAAAGTCGGACATTCTCTTGTGTTATATATTTTTGATTGGGCTAAGATTGGTTTTTATTGTAACCTAGCCGTTTGGTACATTAAAAAATATTCTAGAACTTTATGATAAATATAATATAAAATTCAAAATTTTATGATGATAAAAAATATATACTTCAATTAAAACATAAAAACGATTAATCACAGAGTGACGACAATATAAAAACAAAACTACATAGTTACAAAAATAAAAACACACTCCATTTTAAAACTAACTTTAAGCTTGTTTCAAAAGCTTTGATGTCTTTCCATAAAGCCGCAATTTTTTCCTCTTCTTTTGAAAAGTTTATTTGTTCTGGAACTGTCTCCATATTTTATTAAACTGGCTAAAAACCAACAATTAAAAATATTTATAGTTTAAAATAAAATATACCGTGATACGTTTCTCGTTATTTATTAATTTTTTCGCAGAAACCACGAACACAAAAAATTAATAATAATAATAATGCGGCATAAATTTAGATAATATAAATATTTAAGACATAAATTTTGACAAGCGACATGATAAGATTTAGATAGAGAGGTAATAAATTTAAAAACAGATAAGAAAAACAAATAAATAAGAATAGTTAAGGATATATACAGTGATGCAACATTGAAATGATGCAATATTGTTTGTTTGTTGAAAAAGTGAATTTTAAATTTCATCTTTATCCAGTCCACAGTAGTTCGTGGAATTCTATGGAAACAAAATAGTCGGAACGGCAGTTTCTAATTTTCAGCGCGCTAAAAAATCATTTTTTAAATACAGTTAAATTAAACGGAAAAGTCTATTTTAGTCAGCTAAACGGTTTTAAGCGCTTTTTTTCCTAAGCCTAAGCAAAACCAAAAAATCAAGCTAAACTTTATCATGACAGAGTTTCATTTTTTTCAGCGCGCTTAAAATTATCACTAGCGCGTTGAAAATAAGAATCTGCCGTCGGAACGAGAATGGTGTCGTATATAAATACAGAATTAAAAGTAGTGACAAAAGTAAAAATAACTGTGTGTCACCAAAGCATTAAACAAGCACTAAAATAAGTAAAAACATGCAACATATATTATAAAAAGATATAAATAGTTAAGATTAAATTATTTTATGAACATTAGAAAATAATATATAAAAAGTGATGGCGTAATTATGCATGAAACCTTATTTCCTATTAATCTTCAGCAAGACGGTAGCCGTAAACACTTAGAAAGTAATTAGGGTAATTTAAAGGCGGCTTAACTACCACATAAAAAGAAGGTGGATACCCGTGAGTCATAAGTACCACTGAGGTGTCCACCTAGGAAGGAGAATTTAGAGTTATTAAGTGATCCAAAAGTTTTAATCAGTAGCAATTAAGTATTAAAGGTTATACAAGTTCAAGACACTGGAAGTAATACGCAGGTGGCCAATCCATCAGAATGACAGCCGCACAACAATTATCCCATGGCGTATAACTTCTTCTATTATCTTTAAGATCATAATGGGTTCGAAGCAAGAGTATTTAAAGAAGAAATTTGGACACAAAAAGTAGGAGAATATAATTTTCTCTCGTCATGCTGCCGGACTGATTCCTCCCTGCCAGAGTGTTGTACCGGTGTGGGTTTACTTGTAAATAGTGTATAGATGCCTGTTAATAATGTTTGCAGTTCCCTGTTTCAAAAATAAAGTTTTAAAAAAATTTTATTAGTGTTTCTTACAATCCATACAACCAACATGCAACAAATTGGTCCCCGTGACCCGGGACTTGTCGATTAGTTGTACGTTGGTTGTACTTAATTTAATTTGTGTGTTTTTGCAATGAGATGCTAAAACCAGGTGGATTACCGCTAGTGCGTTTTGGCAAGAAGTAGTAAAAACCCTACAAAAAGAAAAAAATATAATATATATATTTTTACAAGTTATTTTTTTATATAAAATACCATGACTGTAACACCAAGTTTTATGGACATGAAGGAACTTGATCACTTTTTTCATTGCTGCCATAAGTTTTGTGTGTTATTTTAATCACAAATTTGAAATTATAACGAAAATGAAACAAAATCGATTATACATTGGATCGGAATTTATTACGGCACGGGACTGCAAATGTTTAAATGTATAAAACAAATGTTTGAATGAGTGGTTTCTTTTTCGCTTCTTCTTTTGTCGCGACTAGTCTAAACTAAAAAAGTATACTAATACGAATTGTGATTTATATTTTTAATTTCATACGATGTAGACTGAAACGTAAAAAAAAATTAAACAAAAGAAAGTAATATATTTTTGATTTGGTCTAGTGATTTTCGTATTTTCATATGAGACGGCTAAAGACGCATCCTGACTTTTGGATTTTTGCTAGGCGCTATAATAAGGGTTAAATTGAGTCCGTTCTGGGTGCGCATAAATATATTTTTGCCGTGCGGATGAGGGTAAAGCAAAGTGAATTTCATAAAAACAAAATATATATATATATACTTTTGTTAATAAAATTTTATTACGACAAACAACTAGCTTAACCCTCCCTCAAATGAGGAATTAGTGTGTTTTGAGCCAAATAATCATCTATCGCGCAGTGTTTTTATCTTTGTATTCCTCACTTATTAAGGGCCCTATCCTTTAAAAAAAATTTAATCAGAAACATTTTTTTAAAGGGAAATAAGTGGGAAGACTACACCCGGCCTCCTTTATAGATTACAATTTTGTTTTCTATTAAAATTATAAAAATGCCGTCATATTTTGTTGAAATCTGCGCTTTATTAAGGAGGTATCTGGAGTCGCTACGTCTCCAAGTAAAAATCGGCTGGTATTTGTTATTTTCTATTGTTAGGGTGTAGTAATTTGGCTCCCAATTTACCCTGTAGCGTGTTATAGCCTTTAAGAAAACCTAGCATTGTGTTTGATAGTTACGTAAACAAAAAAATGATTTAAATTGAAATTATCTGAGTGGAAGTATTCATTGCTGTAAATGGAAAACTTTTACGGCCACAAATTGTTTTCTTTACCCTGCCTCAGTTTATAAAAGACATGGTAATCCAACTATGGAAAGCACTGCGGGCGTAACTACTTCTTGCAATTATAATTCAGGTAGCTGTGCGTTAGCCTCAGGAGCTTTTCTTAGTTGGAAACCAGATTTAAATGAAAGGTGTGCTATGTTACCTTGGAAAATTCTAAATGGTGAACGTTTTTCTACTAACTGGTTATCAGAGGATGGTAACCTAGCCTTGTCTTTTGCGCAGCCAAAGCGTGAAAAGGACTGCGATTTTCGGTCGGTTGTTATTTCTGATCAAGGTATTCCTTTTCGCTCTTTGGGGCCAGTCAAGGCTGGGCCATTGTCTGATACGGGTCGAAGAAAACGATCACTGAGTCAAACACGAGTGAAAAGAGATTTTGATAACTCGGAATCAGGGCCCGTCTCTTCTTCCCTATTAGCAGCCCCCTTACAAGCACTTTCGTTTTCCACTGAAAGAAATATTAGATTTGCATTTAAGCAAGCTTTAATTGCTACTTGTCGCAATATGAAAGTAACGGTAGAAATTTTAAAATCCTCAATGTTAGCGGAGCCCACTCTTACAATGCGAGCTTTGCTAAAACAACACTTGATTCATGCTCGCGCCGGAGGAAATGCTATTGAGGTGTGGCCTTGTGATGAGTTAAAAGATCCGAGTTTTCAATACTACCAATGAATGATACGTGTTCCAATGAAATACCAATTGAATTTACATTAGCCGGTGAAACACATAAAGGTTATCTCGATCCGCGCAGAAATATCGTTCACCGGTCATATTTTCCCAATGATTGTTCTTTAAGTGACGAAACTCCCATTCAATTAGGTAAAAATATTTTTCTTTATCAGCGTCGTTCGGGCTTGCTTAAACCTGCTGAAAATTTAGTTGAATTAGATTTATTAAAATGGGATATGCAACAATTGCTTCCTATGAACGCTACAATTTTTCATCAAGTAGTTATGTACAATTGGACAAGTTTACAAACAAAAGTTACGCTTAATGATTTATTAGGCACATTATCAGTCCAACGTCAAATTTGGCGTAATCTAGGTGTACGCGCGCTACAGCAACCATCTCAAGCTGCTGAAAACGCAGTTGCTGCTATTATGAAAAAAGGTTTATTTGGTTTTCTCTC
>JASAMX010017755.1:0-17324 GCA_030248175.1 Microlaimidae sp. YZB2_3 | reverse complement strand
TTTATCTTGGTTCAGTTCGTGTATTGCTCGGCAAGAAGCGCGGAAAATATTTTTTAACCTTAACATTATATATGGGTGGGGTGGATGTTCGGTTTACCCTAAATCTTAGGGGTATTGGAAGTTGTAAGATTTTTTTAGGGGAAAAAAGTATAACCCAACCTCCCCCTGCTTATCTATGCTCCTCTTTAAGCTAGGATAGATTGGGCGCATAGATGGGCAGGAAGGAAGGGAGGGGGTAGGTTATACCAACTCCTCCTTGAAAAGCCTCCCTTTTAAAATTTGGGAGTGCCCTGGACAACCACCCCGTCCCTCTAAAATTTGGGGGGGGGGGTCTCAGTACTAAAAATGCTAAAAATGGGGTATTTGGGGAATCCCCCAAAAATTTTTTCAGGACACCCCCTTCCAAATTTTAATCTAAATTTATAGTAATATATAAAATATTTGGAATATTATGGACCTATCTAATATTACAAAATTTTGGGTCCGCGGTTCCACCGCAAAATCAGAATTTGTTATGAAACCAATGATTTTTACCAATTTTTTTGGAAACCAGAGATTAAATAACAATATTAAAACAATTTCGAACACGTTTGTCAACTTCTGACCATTATTTAGAGCAATTTTAAGCATTAATAAGGTTTTCATATCCAAATTTATTTGGTTAAACAGAAAAAAACATTTTGTAATGCTTTAATTTAATACAAAAAAGCAAGTCAAAATTTCTCAAATAAAGTTAAAAAGACCGATTCACCTGACTGAATTAAATTTCCCAAAGACCGACTTCAGGGAGGGGGTATACCTGGGTACTCAAAAATTGAGAGTGGAATTGAAGAGGTCAAAATCTTGAAGGGGGGTACCCCATTTTATCCAATTTCAAAAAAACGCTTAAGCTCAAAATTTTGTTTGTGAAATTTTGAGTGTTTTGACACATTTTATTACCTTTTTTAAAATATTATTTTAAAAATAAAACATAAAACTTTGCCAGGAGAAAAACCAAGGGTGTTTCCCCAATAAGCCAAAAAACTAAAGGAATTCCTATGGTCAAATCTCAAATGTTTTGAAATATAATACAATTTATGGCCAAATGAAATTAAAAATAGTTACTGTATATTTTGAGGATTAAAATTCCAGCAAAAATAATAGTGTAGATCAAATCCCCTAGATCTATTTTTTATTATGTACTGTTTTTTTATTTGGAGAGTGCCCTTTTTTGGGGGTGGAGGGGTGTCCGAATTTTGAGTCCAGTTTGGATCAGAGATTCCTACTATACCAGAATCATAATAGAGCATAGGGTATTTAATTGGAGTTTGGTTTACCCCCAAAATTTTGAAAAATCAGACCTCTTTGGGTAAATTTTTCACCTATTAGAGTAATTTTCCTTTTGTTTTTTTTCTCCTGGCAAATATTTTTTGTATTATTTTAAAATTAAACACGTCAGGATTAAAAATGTCATATAGTATTTATAATCACGTCATATATGTTATGTTCTGTGGGAATGGTTGTGGGAAAAGCTGTGAGAATCAGTTTTGGGCAATTAGTGCTGGGGAAAAATTGGATTTCCAATAGATGAAAGATCTCCAAATTTTTCCCAAGCCCTAATTGGATAAAAATGATTCTATAAGGTCATAACTCTGTGAAGGTCTTTAACACTGAACAATTTCTTTTTAAATGGGAGGGTTTTGACTATTGTGAAATGTTAAAAAAGCGTTAACATCAGAATTTCAAAAGCCTTCAAAATGTCATGTTGTATTTGTGATTGGCGGCTATATTATATATGTTTTGTTTAATGGTAATGGTTGTCAGAACACCCAAAATGTCACAAACAACAATAATAATAATAAACGCTTAAAACGTGTAAATAAGTTTTATTTTAGCGCTTTTGGCTTAATTTAAGACTTTTTCTTCGTTTTGAATAAAATAGAGGTCTTCCCTCCCAAAATTTTGAACTTATCAGGAGTCCTTCTCATATTTTGGGTACCCAGGTATACCCCAAGCCGGACCTTTACATGTTACATCCATCTGTAACCAGAATTCAAATACAATAAAATTTAAAACAGGTATGGAATAAAAAATCGTAAACCATTTAAAGCTAATCTTAACGGCCGCCGGTTACAAGACAAGACTTGAAATAGTTATTTTTTTCTTGGCCGGGTTTGGTGTTTGTTGGGGGGTTCGTTTTGTTTTTTTTTTTTGTGCTTTTTTTTGCTCTTTCCCGATTTTTTTTTTTTTTGTGTATTTCTTGTGTTTTTTTTGTTATTGTTGTAATTCCTAGATATTCTTGGGTGAATGATGGTGGTGTCCCTCTTCTTTGGATTTGCAGAGAAACACATGACACAACTAAATGATAATAAGTTACATAACCGCTGAAAACTTATTTTAAAATTTTTCTTGCTCGCAAGCTTATTGTTTATTTCTTTCTGACGGAGAGAGGTTATGCCCTTAATTTCAGCCTGGAAGACTTTAGCTTTAGTGTTTTGTATTAGCTTGGCAATAATTTTAATTTATTTTATTTGAAACTATAAGATAATAGATAATAAATAAAAATTAATCGCAATATTTTAAATCAACATTACACGAAATTGAAATTTAACTAAAAATAACCAAATAACTATTAATTTACAATTTTAAGAACATTTTCCTTAAATTAATAATGTTTTAGCTATTCTGAATAATTATATTTATAAATAATTTTATATCAGACCACCAGGACTTCATTTTGGTGCGTTGCACTTCCCTTCTGGAGAGCAGGGGCAGGGATCACATGTGCAGCTTTTGCAGGCGCATTGGCCTGGAGTGCACTTGCAGCCTCCCTCCTCACATCCTTGGCAGCCTTCACCGCAGCAAATGCAGTCTAAATTACATTACAAATACTACAAATTAAAAATACAAATTATATACCATTCCATTACAAATTGTATAAAACGAAACAATTATAGAATAATTTACAAAAAAATTATAAACATTGTAATTGTATATAAACAAATTTATATGCTATGTTAAGTTAATAATTATGTGCTGACAAAATAATAAACATAATAAAAATAAAGTAAAAATATTTAAATATGTATTTAATTTACCTAAATTAAATCGTTAGTAGGGACCATAAAACAAAATAACACCGATTCGCTACGTCTATAAAGTAAAAAAATACCTACTGTGGTCTGGCATAACTGGTTATTTCCGTAAACGTCACTAAAAGATTAATTCGATTTGGTGAATCAAGTTAAACAGTTTGACAAACTAAAAAATAAAGCTTTATGACAGCGGTAGTTGGACAAACATTGATATTTTTAACAAGGCTACATGTAATTCTTCTGATACTCTTTAGTTCCGAAGAGAAAAATCTGTAACTGCGATTTAACGATCAAAACAGAATTTTTGGCTTTTGTCTTTTGAACACTTCTAGACAATTCAGAAAGTTCACGGTTGTAACAGGGGAAAAGGCCATCACAGGAATGGGTTAAATATCAAAAGTCTTTGAAACCAGCCTTTTTAACAAATATATAATAGATTCGTGTTGTACTGTTTCAACATAAACGCAAGAACAAAATAAGGAAGATATTAATTTTATTATATAGCTATATATTACAACTGTCGTATCTAATTTTTAATATTCAATTCAATATTGAACTACAAAACAGTTTTAAATTTTGACAAAAACAGTTTATTAAGTTTAAATATTTTTTAAACCCGATCTCGGGTTCAATCGCATTTACCACGGTTAAACATTCGTCCCTTTAACAAATAATAAACGTTTGTTCTTTTAGGTTAGATTTAGCTTTTGGATGGGGACTTTCACCCCGCACTTCAAAAGGTGATACTTGGTCGATCGATTTTTGAGAGATTGCCTTTAAAGCTGACTCTTAGATCAGAAAATATAAACCTGGCGAAACATTAGCAAACAGAGTTGTTTAAAACGTTTCAGCTAGCGGAGACCTTAGAACACTATGGTTGAAACATCATGATTTACGCCCTGATCTCATACTCAGCTTTAAAGGCAATCGTTCAAGGTTTGTTCTTTAAAAAAAACAAAAAAAGAAACGATGCCATTATCACAGTTAAAAATAAAGTCGTTTATTGCTTTATTTTTATAATTGTTTGAAATTCAAAAAAAAAATAAAATCAACATTAATACAAAAACAATAGTTCACTTTTTTAAAAGAAAAAAAAACAAAAAAATAAAGGGTTAAAATTTAAAATTAATATTATGCAAACAATTTTTCTTAGATAGCTTTATTTACGGTCTTTGGGTTTAAATAAAATAATACAGTAGCAGGAATACTTTGTGGTTGAAATTTAGAAGAAGAATATACACAGAGACACGACATTACCTCTCTTTACATAACATTATTTTTAGTAAAATAAAAATAGTTTATATAAATATAATAAATTTTAGCCAAGATAAAAAAAACAGCGTGGGAAGTTACAATAAATTTTTCAAATTTAGCCTTAGCGTAAAATCGATAAATTCTAGATTTTAACCAAAATTTTAAAACCAGTTTTCTAATACTTTTTTAACTCTTACCTAAAAACAAGGCTTATTTATATCTCTACGTTTACTTTACTTAAATAAAATTTAAAAAATTATATTTTATTTAACTAAAAATATCAAATTATTTTACGTTACTTAAATTAGAAGTTACAAATATAGTTTATTTTAAAATTTATTTAAAATTACGTTTACAACATTAAGTTCTAAATGATGTAGTAATATAATAAATCTAATTGACAATATTTTTTTCATTTTAACCTGAAATTTATAAAAAAATTATAGTTTTATTTCAATAAAAAAAAACATTAATAAGTGAATTTTAAAACCGTGACATACGTTGAACAAGTACTTTGGGTTTTTAAAATCCACGTGAACTATAGTGGAGCGAATAACAAACAAACACCTATGATTTCACACAATAACGTCAGATAAGGTATAAATGAGGCGCAGAATAGGGCAAAATTAAAATGTGCAAATTATGTCACCAAAACAGCGTATATTTTTCCACTTAAAATTTGTATGTGTCATTATTTTTGCTTGGATTTGTTTGTTTTAAGTTTATAATTGTTATTGAAGTTTTGATTCGATACTTTGCTGATTTGACCTATTTTGCTCGCCTTAGTTACGCTTTTTATAAAAACACGATGTATTAAAAAAACTGAACTGGTGCCAATAGCAAATATTTTACAAAAAAAATTAAATTTACGATTTTTTAATACAAACAAATTTCGGTAATCACCTTAAATTAAATGGCTAAAGCCGAAAGCGAATATCGAAAAAAACAAAACCTTCGTTTAACTAAAAATCTATTATTTCACCTGACTGAAAATTACCTATGTTTTTCCAATAAAATTTTAAAAAAATGCTAAAAAAGTCTGGATTTCATCATGAGAGGCGCGGGAGCGCCACGAAGCGGCATCTTTTCTTTGGTCCCGCGGCACAGCATCAACTATTATTAGTAAACGTGGGAAAATTTTGAAATTCAGAATTTTCTTCTTCTTTTTCTTCTTCTTTTTCTTCTCCTCTTTATTATTCCAACACTCATTCTAAAGTTTTATTCATACATAAAAACTACTCTAATTACACTATTTATTTTTAACCCTACTTATTCCTATTACATTCTTCTTCCATTTATCAATATTAGCCAACTGTTCAAAAGCTTAAAACAGGAATTTCATGCGTCAAAAACGCGCTAAAATAAACCAGAAATAATTCACCAAATTCAAAATTCACATTATTTTCTGATTATTCTTTTTTTATTAAAAATACTCGAACTCTTATTTTTTAATTTAACGCGAAAATCAACACATGTTAAAATGTAAATTTAATATCTTACGCAATTTGTAAAAAGTGATATATAAGTTGTACTGTATGGTATATTAATTTTGCACATTATTTTGTATTAGTGATACAATTATATTATATTTCTGTTCTGTGTTGATTGTGTTGATTTGTTACTTTACACTATTATTATTTGTAAATAAATCTTTCAACGAATTCTTTGCGTGAATCTTGGTTTTGGTTGTTTTTTTATAGTTTTTAAAAATGTCACAGATTTGAAAACAATAAAACGTTCATTTTTATGAATTGTGTTTCATAATTTTGTATTATTCAGTAACGCCTAGTTTACACGGAGTGACAAGTGACAAGTTTACAACGCTTTCACGCCACAATGACAAGTGCCAATGTAACGATGTAAACGCGCGGAACGCGTTGTCACTTGTCGTTATCGATGTGAACTATACCCCTAAAGCCTAAAATATTTTTTAGTCTTTACCGCTAAACATTAAGGCGCCGTTTAAAGTAATGCACACTTTTATCGAACGCAGATGTAAAACGTGTGTCGTCTTAGTTTTAGTGACGGATCGATAAAAAAATTTCAGTATTGCATTCTTCTTGTTATTAAGTACATTCTTACCGCGTCCTAGACGCAGAATGTAAATAGCGTCTTGCGATTGTGCTAGCTCCGATTTTTTGGCGTTTGAGACGCAAGTTTTTACTAAAAAAAAATTAAGACACCTTTTTTACTCAAAGGTAAGAAAGAGTTAAAACATAATTCAAACCGCTAAAATAATTTCAAAAAGCCTTTTCTATTTTAAATGACACCATATTCGGTCCATAGCATGCTTCTCATCTGAAGCGGGAGAAAAGTTCAGGTGACACTCAGTTTTGATGTTTGCAATGATTTCAAGAAGCTTTCTAGGCTTATTTTGGGTTTGTAGTTAAAACACTGTGGAAATAAATTGATTGGGGAATGTAATGAAGCTCGTAACGTACTGCTATGTTTATTTTACTGGCCAGTAGCTAGCCGGAATTACAAATCGTCTTTTCTATTGCACAAAGAGTCATATCCAATATAAAATAAACGTAACTCTGACTCATATTGTTTAAACTATTTGTGTGTTAAAAGCCAAAAAAAATCACAGTTACGAGTAGTTTATGAGGATTCTGACTGTTTGTGTCATACGTAATGACGAAATGAGATATCCAAAATCAAAATATTCGAATTTCTAGCGTTGTTGCGTAATTTAAAATTCAGTTATTTATACCATAGTGTTCGTTTTGAGGACGACAATAGCTCCTATCTTTTGTGGTAAATACGCGTTTATTTTCCAACACTGATTTAATGTTCAGCTAGATTAAAAATGACTTGCTGAAATTTTGGTTTCATAAATTGAAAACATCAAATGTACAGAAATCTAATCTAATGTTTTGGAACTCCTTGTATATTGTAATCGTGGAAAGAAAAAAACAGAGTCGGTCATGCTCGAATAGCTCCTCACAAAACATTTTTAAAACCGAATACGGTATAAAAGAATTAAAATTGTTAAGTAAACCTTTTTGCTTGGTACGATCAGGCAAAGGATTGTACACAAATTATGCATGTTAAAAAGCCCGAAAAAATTTTGTGATACCCAAAGCAAAATTTTGTGCTGTTTTTTTAATATATACATATACTGATGATTTTTTACTACATAAATACTGATGGTTTTTAATAAATATACTGATAGAATATATTTATAGATTTATAGATTTATAGATTTATAAGGTAAATTGTTTTATATCATGTTTTATTAGAATCATGATTTTACCCCCAAATTATATTTTATTTTGTTGCGACCTATATTCGGGGTGCAACAATCAAATTGCCTGCTACAGTGCATTACTGGTAGGGTTCACCCTTTTTATCTAACTGAGCTATCACTCAGCCTTAACATATATTATATGTCAAGTTAATAATTTTTGGCGTTTTGTTACTGATTGACCGTCTGGAAACAAAAGTTGGCTACTGCATTGGTCAGATTTGATTCTTCAATAATCCACCCACATGCGTCCATTCATATCCAACTAGTCCTGATTGTTTGTTAAAACCACAGGCCTGGAAAGCAGTTTCCTTTTTTCTTGCTCCATTTTTAGAGCATTTTTTAAGACCAATCTAATACGGTTAGAAGTCGAATTTAAATTCAAATTTTTAAACATATCATTTAAGATATATAACATATAAGATATAGGTCTATATAGATAATTTTTAATTATTTAAAATTAGGTCCAAATACATCATTTTTTGTTTAAAAATTTTTTAGTTTACATTCGGAGATATCCAGAACGAAGTATTTTCGCTGGAATGGCAACTACATAAAATTGTAAATTGTTATGTTCAAATTCTTAAGGTTCACTTGAAAACTATGTTTTGAAACTCATATAGCCTCCAAATAAATGTGAAAAACGCTTTCCGCATAACATATTTACCATCATTTATGTTTAACATTTATAATAATCATGGTTTAAAACTACTAAATAATTAATTTTTTAAATATATTAGTAAAGATACTTATCTGAACTTATCTTATCTTTTTACTTATCTTTTTACTAATGTTTTTATTCAGGGAACAAATGAACCAACCAGCTAGTTCTTAGGTAGTTTACCATAATTTATTATTAGGTGTGAAAGTCACAAACAGCTCGAAAAATTTAAAAAAACACCTGTGGAAAACCAAAATCAATTGTTTTTAAATTTATTCATTGGAAAGTTTGAGTGAAGACTGAACCCAACGTTTTATTAAGTGCTCAAGTTAAAGCTTGGTTTATACTTTGTTGTCCAATGTATACGAAAAACCAAACCAATAAAGTCAATTTTGAGAGATTTAAAGGCCTTTTGGTGAATTTAATTATATTTTTTTTTGACTTAAGAAAAAGTAAAAAAAGTTTTTAAAATTCAAACAGTGCCCTAGGATTTACCCAAAATTGAGCTTTTGGTTTTTTCTTTTGACAGTTTGGACAAAAAGAATGTCACGGGATTAAAAGTGGGTTTCCAAAACAAAACATGGTAGTATAATTTTGGTACCACTAGTACAAACAAAAAAGTTTTTTTTACTAAATCAAAGGCCTATCAAAGGCCTATTTTTTGACACAGCCCCTCTACATAGGCGAGTAATATATAATTTTAGTGCTCTCGACGTGCTGATTTAAAAAATATAAAAAAATTGCTCTAAATTGTGGGGTAATCAAAATACAGACCCCTTTGTACCCCCAAAATTAGTAAGAGGTTATTTTTTTGTTTTGTATTATTTATAAGCCGTGTTTATATTCGTTTGACAGCTTTATGCGTGCTGATTTTAAAAATAATAATTTTAGGCTAAAATTTTTCTGGTTACGCAGTTACATACCCCCAAATTTGAAAAATTGTAATTTTGCCATTTTTTCCTTTTAAGTGACGTGTTTATACTCATATATAAGCTCTCGACGCACTGATTTCAAAATTAGTTTTTTTTTAAATTTTGTTCAGTGGTTACCCAATTTCGCACTCATCAATGTACCCCTTAAAATTCTTAAGAGGTGATTTTATTATAATACCGTAATGTTTGTACTCATATCAAAGCTCTCGACACGCTGATGTCAAAAAAATTATTTTTAACTTGATTCACTTAATGTTTACTATTTTTAAAGCCCACAATGTACCCCCAAAATTTTTTAGGGGGTCATTTATATATATTTATTGTAATACCGTCGTGTTTGTACTTATATCAAAGCTCTCGACACGTTGATCTTAAAAATAAAAATTTCAACTCGATTTACCTAATGGTTACTATTTTTACAACCCACAATGTACCCCTAAAAATTTTTAGGGGGTCATTTTTATATATTTATTGTAATACCGTCTTGTTTATACTCTATATATATGTTTATACTTTTTATTAAAGCTCTCGACACGCTGATGTGAAAAATATAATTTTCAACTCGATTCATTTATTGGTTACTATTTTTACAATCCACAATGCACTCCCAAAAATTTTTATGGGGTCATTTTATATATTTATTGTAATACCGTCATGTTTGTACTCATATTAAAGCTTTCGAAACGCTGATCTCAAAAATATAAATTCCAACTCGATTCACTCTTTGGTTACCATTTTTACAATCCACAATGTACCCCCTTAAAATTTTTACCCGACCCAGGTAGGTTACCCTAACAAATTATATATTTTTGAGTTCAAAAAAGTATGGGCAATCTGCACAAAATTTTTCAGACGTAAGGACCCATACGATAAAAAGTTAGAAATTTGGCCGAAAAAAATTGACCCTAAATTTCGGGGGTTTTATTTTTGAAATACTTTTTTTTAAGAGGTAGCCAGAAGTACAAGGACCCTAACACGATATATTTGCATATTGATCGCAGCGCGTTCAAAAGTTATAAGAGCGCAAACAAAAATTTTTTTGTCAAAATTTTTCCAGTATGGCTAAAAAAAACAAAGAGTAATATTGAATTTCCGTGATTATTAAAAACTTTACACTCTTCATTCCTTCAACAACAGTTTCCGCACATTAAAATAATTCAACTCGTAAAAACCGTTATAAATAATTTACAATAATGACGAAGATAAATAACGTATTTAATACAAAACAGGTAGATGATTTATCTGTTCGGGCGCTTACACAGTCACGGTCAACGCGCAAGTTTAAAAAATTTACACTTTCATTTTCTTATCAAACTTTTTCGAATTAATATTTTTCTTAGGCCAAAGTCAAGTTTACAGTTTTTCCTACATCATCCCAGTATATTGTTCTTTTTTTTAATTTTGACAGAACTATAGTTTGTAAGAAAATGAAAAATAAATTCTATAGCAAATTGTAAGTGGGCATAGGGCATATTTCGCCAATGGAAAGGTCGATTAGCATGATAATATATGAATTATTGTAGTCCAATGTATTTATAAACTGATAATAAAATTTTACTAATTTTTTAATTTTTTGCTCGCGAAATATATGCTCCTAAATTTTTTTAATTGCGCATCATTTTTTATATAAACCATAAATTTTTATTCCACGCCTGTTACAGCTATTTTTGCAAAAAAGATGTATTGTTGACTGCAGAGGTTTACATTATATTCGTTATTTTGTATTAATAAGTTAAATGTTGTAAGCGAACCAAAATTTTATTGCCCGACGCGTCCCGGGTCGCTAAAATTTTTTGACCGCTATAAAAAATTTTTATTTCTTTTTTTGGTTATAACTTAAATAAAAATTATAGTGTATAGAGGTTTTATTGCTGATTTTCTGTTATATAGGGTAGCTGACTTAATTTCGGCCACCTTTTTGTTTTTTTGGATAAGTTTTTTCTGGTTTTTCCAAGGGACCCAAATTTTGGTTTAAAGATCAAACGATAACTATTTTTGTTATTCCAGTGCAAAATTTTAAAATTTTTGTTACACTTAAATATCAGTGGAGGTTTAAAGTTTTTTTATAGTGGCCGAAATTAAGGCGCGAGCCATTAACTTCGGCCAGCTAGAAGAAACTGGCTATAACTATTGCCAAAACGAACAATAATAATTTTTAATAGTTTTAGTTTTAATAGTAGCAACTTTATCTTTAGGTATTGTTTTTGGTACATATAACTTAATTTTTTCCCGTTCGCAAACTTTGATAGTTATTAGATAGACTTTAAATACTTGTGTCATAACCTAAAAAAACAAGTTTTAATAACCTGTATTTTTTTGACTTTTTTGGCTTAAAAAAACGTCAAAAAAAGTCAAAGGAGCAAAAAAATTCTGTATAAATTCGTTAGTACCATGATATTTGAAAACAACAAAAAACGGCAGGTTCTTTCACCTAAACGCATTGCGAAGTGATTTTGAAGAAAATATCAAAAGATAAAAATTCATAATTTTGAGCCTTAAATAGAAGATATTTTAAGGTTATATAGTGCTTCGTTCTAAATTTGATGAAGTCTAAAATCAAAGCAAAAATTAAGAAAATCACAAAAAAATCATTTTTTGTATGCAAATGTTGATAATGCAGAATAACACAAAAAAACTTTTCCAAAAACACTTTATTCAACATTTATTTAGTTACTTTTGTGCAAGTTCTTTTGTGTTTTCAAAATAAGCCAATTTTCTGACACCCTAAATTGGTGGCCGAAAGTAAGTCAGATACCCTACTCTGTTTTATTTCTTATAAAAATTGTAGATCATTTTCATATGATTATATCTAATAGTTTTCACTTTATCGCTCTTAAACACATTTTGAGAACTGTACTTTTAACTTTTTTATAATCTTAATTCGTAAGAATCATTTATATTTTTAAAATGTTTTTTTTTTTAATTTTTCATTTTCGTTAAAATCTGTTGTTGTGCGCAACGCTTCTTAAGAAATCTTAGTCCGCATAATCTTGGACAAATGACAAAGACGAACCCCTGGCTGAAGATCTCAAATATGGGTTTTTGCTTCGGTGGCTGCGAAATTTCGTATTTTTTTCCACAACCAATAAACGAAATGAATAAAAAATTAAAACTTATAATTTGGCCCATATTTAGGCAACCTTTCGGATTTTAGGAAGGCATACCCAAAAAGACGAAAAATACGGCATCTGTATTTTGGGGTATTCCACAAAACACCTATTTTTAGCGTTTAATATTGGGACTTGAAATTTTTAAAGTGTCCCGGGTACCCCCGACCCATCTTTCCATGTCCTCTGACGGCACAGCCAGTCATTTAAAATTGAAAAGAATTTTAAGTAATTTAGATCTCATGCAATCCTTTTTTGATTTTGCTTTAAAAAAACTACAGCGAAACCCAAAAACTAACATGTTGCATGAAAGCGTATTCTTTTAATTCTTACGTTTTATTGCTGATTTACTAAAATTTTAAGAAAACAATTCGTGGGAAACAAAAAACTTTTTATGATTTGTTCATAACAAATTTTCAACTTTAGTATTTTTTCTTTTAAATGTACTATGTAATTATAGAGAACAAAGCTGTGGCTGAACCAAAAATTTAGGCCATTAAACCAATTTTTTATAATTATGCAAACATATTTTATTATTGTAGAGAACCAATGCATGTGGAAATAAGATGCCAGGTCTTATAAATAACGCGGGACTGAAATCAAGCGAGACTTAAATAAAGCAGGACTTAAATCTTAATGAAGCTTGCTGCATTTTTTTCTCGGGACTCCACAAATAAAGCTAGATTCAAATATAGCAAATTTTAACTCATTAGTATCGAAAAAAAATTATAAATGATCATATTTTTTCCAAACAACGATACTAAAATTGTATAACTAAAATAAAAATCGAGACATTAATAAAGCCTTCTTATAAATCCACCATTCCGTTTTCGTTAGCGCGATATTTTCAGTTAAAATTATTTTAGTTCATGTGAAGTTTTACTTGTTTCGTTTTTTTTTAATAATTTATTCAAATTTTTTTTAATAACCACTTAATTACCAAATTGAATGAACAAAGATGGTCCCCAGAATAAGTTTATTTTTTAAATGTTTTATTTGTTTGTGCTATTTTGTTTTTCAATGGTTTCCAGTTCGGATATTTTACTCTTTTTTTCGTTTTCTTCTGCACTTAGACGCCGTGTTTGCTTTGACGCCGTAAACACTGAGGCGCATTTGAATAACCAATAATTCTCCTGTTTTCTTTTTTTTTACAATAATATTTGTACCGATTCAGGAAAAACTACCGATTTTGAATTTCAAAGATACAGCATTATTTTTCCCCGGGTTAAGTGCGCGTAGTTTATTGCTCGAGTAGTTTTTGCAGTGTATCTTTTGTTGTTCGCAATCTAGATAAATCTTTCCTTTTTAAAAGACTCCGTATTGTTTGCGTGAAAATACTATGCCCGATTGATAACTGCGAAATTTTAAAATATTCCTCTTAAATGACCTTAAAAGGGGCCTTTGACTTATATAGAACTTTATGGTATACTAAAGTGTCAATGTGTTAAAAGACTACACTGCTAAGAAAAATTTAATGCATATATATATATATATATATACACACACATCACACACACACACACACACACACACACACACACACACACACACACACACACACACACACACACACACACACACTCACACACACACACACACACACACACACACACACACACACACACACACACACACACACACACACACACACACACACACACACACACATATATATACACTTTACTTTGCACTTACATTTATAACCATCGTATATTTGAACATCAGCACAACGGCAATATATAATATAGCATTTTTTGTCGAATTATTAGTTATTCTGTCGTAGTCACGACGCTAAATTATTTTATTCATCCAAAATCATTGAATTGCTTCTAAGTTAATTAAAATCAAAACTAGATAGAAATGGGATTGTTTTAAATTGAAATAATAAAATTAAGTTGTGAAATTTTAAATTCTTCTTTGTCTTTCATGTCATAAGTAATTAATCTGTGAAATTTTTCATCAGTATTTGATGGTTTATTTGAAATTTTTACGACGTAAATTTGATATATTTTAAAACAATGGCGAACCAGTGTTTGCCAAAAATTTCTTAAAATTTTGTTTCTTAAGGCTTATGACAAAACGTCCTTTGGATAAGCCAAAACGTCCTTTGGACTTTTTCCTTTGGACAAAGTATGAACGCTTCTTGAAATTTGTCCTATGGACAAAGTCCAAAGGACAAAATTCAAAGGGCAAAGTCCAAAGGACAAAAAGATGAACATGTTGTCCTTTGGACTTTTCCTTTGGACAAAATCCAAAGGACAAAGTCCAAAGGACTTTCGTCCTTTGGACTTTGTTCAAAGGACGTTCTGTCATAAGTATGAACCAGCCTTTATTCTTAAAATGTGTTCGCAAATACTGATATTGTTATAAGGTTACTGGATGGTACGTATTTGTGTGTTTTTTGTATGGATAGACCTTTTATATATCTTCTTTGAAAGTAATTCTTCTTTTTATCGAAATATTTACTTACAATTATTTTTTTAATTTAAAAGACACTTGATAGTCTACTTAAAAAAGGCGGCCTTAGAAGCTTTGAGTCGAGTTACTAAATAAACTTTTATTTTAAAATTATTAATGAAATTTACTAAGTTACTAAAAATTCATATTTTTTGTTTTAATTTTAAAAAAAAGTTTGAATAAAATAAACTTTTCATTGAAATAGCAAATTATATAGTTTTTAATAATTATTATAATACTGTATGCGCAGCTGTGGTTTCAATATTTTGTCCTTGATAAATTTTTTTCGTATTATTATTTTTTGTAGTTTTTTAAAAACAAAGACGTATAAAAAAGCTGATACCTAGAAACTTGAAATTTTAAGATACATTTCTCTAAATTTTAAAATTTCTTTGCAGAAAATTTTCCTTATTTCAATATTCTTTCTTCGATATTTTTTTTTAGTATATTCTCTCTACGATAATTTTTTTAGTATTATTGTTTTTTGTGTTGGTTAAAAATTATATAAAAACTGATTGCCTGAAACTTAAAAAAACTTTGTGGTGCTTTTCTATAAAAATTCAAATTTTTTTACCAAAAAACTTTTTGAAACTAAATTTTTTTACAAAAAACTTTACGGAAATAAAAAAAATACTTTAGTAAATTAATAAAGGAGAGCTATTATACTTAACAACTATTGTAGAACATGCTTGCCGAATGACTTAATAGTTTTACATCAAGTTCATTTGAATTAATTTTCAGTCTATGAAACAAGTTATTTTCTCTCGGAATGGTCAAAACGCTAGTAACTTACGTAACCTGTCAAGGTTACAACATACGCAGTTTTTCATTTTATGACAGAAATTTAGGGCGATTTAAACTCAGCGAAATTTACTATTTTCACTTGCACTTTTTTAAAAGAATTAAATGAAATGTGTTTGGATAAATATTTAAAACCTTAAAGTACGTTTTTTAAGGTTTAAAACATTTAAATCACGTTTTATTGTATGAAATTAATAATTTTTAAGTGTTTTGTATTAAAATGTATATTTTTCTGTTTACTTTTATTTTATTTTTTTATGCTTCGGTTCATTTATACAACTTCGCTGATATAACCAAAAATATATAATACTATATATTAGTATTATATATTTTTCATATAACCAAAAATATATAATACTATATATTATATTAAGGAAAAATATGTCACTCCCTACTAGAAGTGAAACAATTTTGTGCCATTTTTTGAGCACTGCCATTAATTGTCATGCACAAAAAATGGCAAAACAACTGCCATTAATTGGGCAAGTGTCGTGTAAATGGGCACTGCCTAAAAACTAGCAGTATTTTCGCGAAACCAGACACAACCAGCCAATCACAGCAAACCAAAAGGTACGAATTTAAATACCCACCGAGTTAATGTTTTAACGTATCTTAATATATTTTTAAAAGCCGAGCACCTGCCGTCAGGACGGTTTTAACCTAAAACCGTTTAGACGATTAAAGAATCCGAGCCCTTTTTAAATAACAAGAGCTCGGCTCAATTTTGGAATGCATACAACGGTTATTTGATCGAAAACCGTAGTTACCCCAATTTTATGGTGAAGTAGAGCCGTTAAAAATTCACAAAAGTAAAATTGTAGTTGTAAACTTTTGCCTTCGATTAAATTGAATTTTAATGAGGTTTTTCTTTTTAAAGCAGCAAAAAAATACAAGACACTATAAGCCGTCTTTTCATACATAATGTTTCTTAAAAAACACATTTTTAAATTCATAGCAAGCCCTTAAAAATTCAGTATTTAAAATTAGAGCCCGTTTTAAGCTTTTTTGATTACCGCTGTTAAATTTTAAATTTAAAACACTTGCCACTGAAAGTAGCTTTTAAAATTGAACTTGTAAAGTTAATAACATAAGTCAAAAAAATCGGGGTAGCTGCGGTTTTTCATCAAAACCCGGTTATGCAGTATGCACTCCAAAAAAGCCACTCTTCCCCATAAAGAAGAGAGCTCGGATTCGTCGTCTGAACGGAGTTAGGTAAAGACCGTCCTGACACAGGTAAATCTGCTTCTAAAAATATATTAAGATACATTGAAACATTAACTCGGTGGGTATTTAAATTGAATCCTTTGGTTTGCTGTGATTGGCTAGTTGTGTCTGGTTTCGCGAAAATACTGCTAGTTTTTAGGCAGTGCCCATTTACACGTACACTTGCCCAAATAATGGCAGTTGTTTTGTCATTTTTTGTGCATAACCAATAATGGCAGTGTTCAAAAAAATGGCACAAAATTGTTTGACTTCTAGTAGGGTAGTGACATATTTTTTCCTTAATATAATATATAGTATTATATTTTTTATATAACCACTTCCTTGCGTTATTATACTTACAAAAATTTATTTCTAAATTTAATAATAAAAGTTTTGGTTAGTGAAACTTAAAACTCCATTAATTTATTTTGATGAAGCTGTTACGGCAACACCAATATGGTGCTTGTAACTGGTGTGCAACGAAACCTATTTGGCGAAATTTACCAAACATATTACTAAATTAACAGGATTCAGTATTTTTTTAACCAAAAAAATAAAGACGGTTTTTTTATTTTACCAGCGTTATAA
>JASAMX010017754.1:0-16930 GCA_030248175.1 Microlaimidae sp. YZB2_3 | reverse complement strand
ATTTATAATTAACTTAGCATTTTACATTATTATATAGCTACAAACTAAATATCCATCGATTTCGTGAAGCTACATATAACACAAAAAAAGCAAGTCAGCAAAATTTACAAATAATGACTTACTATACTCTTCCAATCTTCGAATTAAAACTGTTTTTCCACATTTCATCGATCCCAAAACCAGAACGACTTCGTCTTTATTATCTAAAATGTTTGTGACTAAAATGTTTATTTTTAAGCTTTTAGGTTTTAACTCCGCCATTTGATTCTTTCGAGCTGATTAAATGCCAGTCCCAATCCTGGATGGGAAGCTATTTGATACCTACTTTGTTTCTTTTAGCTCCTCTTAAAGGAGGAGGGTGCTAAGCTATGCATTTGTAACTTTGCTTTTAATTATGAATTCAGCTTTTAGTTCTAACGAAATATATTAATATATTACTGCTATATGTTTCAGCTTTCATAATTTTTTGCTCCCCTTCTAACTCCGTTAAAAATTTTTCGGGCGTTTTTGTATTACTTCTCCCACTTAGTTTTCTATTATATTCATGAAAATATTACAGTAAGTATTGCTAAACAAAATGTTCAAAACAATTTTTGGACTTAAAAAAATTTTATTTTAATAATAATAATAACTTTACCGATTTCAACAGGTGTCCGAGCTGAGAGTGACTGAGGGTCCCAATATCTTTCTTCTCCTCTTCTCACATGGCTACTTGAGTGATTCTTTAAAACAACAAAATAACCTAATAAATTTTTTTAGTGTAATGTTGGTTTAATTTTAATAATTTCATTACAAGGTTAAAAACACTTACATAAATGTTTTTTTTTTAAACTTTTAAAAACTCATTGTTATAGACTTTTAGTAATAGGCTGAATACGGTGCACTAAGATAAAAAAATGGCGAGTATTTTATATCTTTACTTACTTTCTACCGGAGGTTTCGATAGCCGTACTTACCCAATTATAATTCAATTATAAAATTTTGAAGATATTTTGCGGATTTCTGCAATAGAGGAAATGAAACATGAAAAAAACTTTTGTATAAGTTACATCTGCGAGCGTTGTTGAGAAATAATAACAAATCTATCAAATCTAACAAATAATAAGCTATGCTAAACTTTTTTCAGTAAACATAGTATTTTAAATATAGGATCCGCCAGGTACCACCTTTTGTGGGTGCGGGGTGAAAGTCCCCAGCCAAAAGCTGAATTTAACCTTAAAAAATCCGGTAGTGAACCATGGGGATGCACCCTTAAGCCCGGTTCACACTGCTGCGATAGGCGACAGGCGATAGGCGACAGGCGATAGGCGATAGGCTCCTGTCAGTTCACACTCCTGCGATAGGCGATAGTAACTTGCGATAGGCGACTGGCGACAGGCGATAGTAGTTGGATCAAAGTTCTAATCTTATCGCAATTTCGCGATAGGCGACAGCCAAAACACAAGCAGTTTCAGCATATTACGTGCGAAATTCGTAAATTAACAAATTTATGTAAAGAAATAGCGCTTCCTTGAATTGAACTTAAATACACACAACATTTTTTGTTTTTTTGATGCGTTTGGTTGGTTTAAAATGTGTGGGTGGATAAATTTGCGTGAAAATAATAATTTCGATGGGTATTTGCTAATTTTGGTTCAAAAGCGACCCGTAATTTATGATTAAACTAAAAAAAGAACATTTGAATAAAATTTTTATAAACATTGATGAGATCTAAATAGCCTATGGTTGAATTATATCTGGCTGACGTTGAAATTAGAATGCAGACATGAGGAGACCAATTAAAACTGTACGATAATGACGTTTTTTTTTTAAATAAGAACGCAGAATTTTTTTTAATTCCACCTTTTCACAAAATATACAAAAATTAATCAAGTTTAGCTCTAAAAAATTTGCATTTAGATCCCAAATTAAGTAAGTTGATAAATAATTATTAAAATACAGCTTTTAATCTTTGTTAAAAATTATGTCTTCAAAATGAATTTTAATTTTCATCAGTTTAACCGGCAGTTTTTTTAAATGAGGTTTATATAAATTTTTATAAAAATGGTACACTGGGCACTGTTTTATAAAAGTTCTACAAACATTTGATTTATTTGTAAAAATACGGTCGGTTTTTTTTTTATTCAGCCCAATGTGTGTATAACACTAGGATTTTCAAAGTTACAAAGAAAAAATTGACATTTAAAAACAAAGATGGACATTTACAAAAAAAATTGAATGCTTATAATTTTTATAAAAAACAGGTAAATTAATAAACGCATTTAATTTCTTCTCATTCTATTAATTAAAAAATACGTACATAACTTTCAAATTTACGGAATTTATAAATTTGTAATTTCTTAAATTCTGAACGCAATTTTATTAATATACTTTTTTATTAAAAATACAAAAGAAAAATATGCGTTTATTAATTTACAGATGTAAATTAATTACAGGCAATTTTTATAAAATAGGCCCCTACCCTTGAAAAATATACCGTAATTTAAAACATAAACAAAAAGGTCCTATGCTTAGATTAGCGATGTTTCTACCCTCCAATATCATCCTCCGAAGCTCCAGTCATTTAGAGCGGAGGAAGCTCCGGAATTCCGGAGCTTTCTCTGCTCTAAATCGCTGCCGGACTTCCGTTCTTTAAACAAGCGATATCATTTTGGAAGCTTGAAATCTGTTTAAAATACTTGATAAAAAATAATATTCTCCTTTTTGAACTTTGTTTGGTTGATAAGACAACCCACTACATTGTATGGCCGATTTTCATTTTTTTTGTCGTCGTCTTAAAATAACTAAATTTTATGCAGTAATATCATCCAAAATTGCGGCTGAATGTGAGATTTTTTATAGAATTAAAAGCTAGCACAACTTTTAAACACTGTTTAAGATTAAAACAATGCACTATCGCCTATCGCGATTTTCTTTCAGTGTGAACTGAACGACACTATCGCCTATCGCCTGTCGTCTGTCACTTACCGCCTTTCTCCTATCGCCTGTCGCCTATCGCAGCAGTGTGAACCGGGCTTTAGTTTTCTAAGGCCCCCGCCAGCTGAGACGTTTTTTGCAAACTTTGTTTGCAAATGTTTCGCTGGGTTCATTACTCTGATCCAAGAGTCAGCTCTAAAGGCAATCGCTCAAGGATCCGCCGGGTACCACCTTTTGTGGGTGCGGGGTGAAAGTCCTCAGCCAAAAGCTGAATTTAACCTTAATAGTATTTTAAAGATTTGATAGTATTTATTTATGCTAAACATAAAAAAAACTAAATTACAGAAAATACTGAGGATGTGCCACTTCTCACACTCGCTCGCGACTGGTGACTTTTCTGCGAAACAGATCGGTTGTTTCTCTTGATAGATCTTCCTTCCGGCATATCCAAATCATGATTTGAATTTAGAAAAAAATCAGTCTGATTACCTATAAAAACATTTAGTTTGCTATCTTGACTTTTTTGGATTTTTGAGCACTCGATTTTGTCTCAGTTCGCTTTTTAAGGGTGTATTTTTATCACCACGTCAATAAATAGCTGCACATAGCTGTACAAAAATTATAAGCAATGAAAACAAGCTTAATTAGCTAGTAAATCAAGCTACACACTGATATGTTTGTATCAATTACTTTTTTCGTATAATAAAAAATAAACTTTCATATTTGTTCGCTGCAAGTATACTTGCAGTTATTGAAGTCTGTGTATAATATATGAAAATCACGCAGCCAAGGAGGAGATTGGGGCATGCTATGAGCTATCAAAATTTGCACGCCATAAGAGGTTTGTCGATTTTGTCAATTACGTGCTTTATGAAATAGCAGTGAAACTTACCTTTTATTCAAGGCAATTAAATTTTTATATTTATATTGGCATTGGGTATAAAAATAAATTTTAAATAGTTTATTTTTTGCGATTTGTATACACAACGTAATATACTACGTTATATTGTGCTTATTAATAAAATTTCGGATACTATACAGTAAATAAATTCTATCCACAAATTCGCTATAAATTTCTATGAGACGTCACATGAATTGTTGTCTTGAGTGTTAATCATCCCAATTAAATAATATTTTATTTCTTAGACACAAAATTTTTGAGAAATCCGGGAAATTATATAGTATTTTCATTAAATTGTAAAAAAAATTGCTGAAAAACTTAAAGATCTGTTGGGCACCACTCTTCGGGATGCTGGATAAAATATTTTCAGCCAAAGGCTGCGAATCTGAAAAAATATAATTATAAAGTGTGATTTGTTCACCAATAAACGATGTTTGCGTGTTTATGCAGTACTTAAAAATTGTTTTGACACTTTTTACAAACACAATGTAAGTAAAGCAAAAATAAATAAATCACTGTATTTTATCTTGAGAAGTTTTTAATATTATCCCAACTTAAAGTTCTAAAAATTTAACTGTTTTGTTTTGGTACAATATATTACACATGAAAACCCTCCATAGTGATGATCATATGGTCCAATATCATGCTCCGTAGCTCCTGTAAATAGGAGGAAGCTATGGAGTTCCGCTTTTAATTGAGTTAATTTAAGCGTAATTAAATTTAAAATATATTTTAAATTATTTTATTATTATTGCCTGTTTGGGACTTTTTATGCTTTGTAATAAGTCTTGAAAAATTTAGTGAGTACGAAACCATAGTAAATTTAACTTATTTAAAATTTTTAAATGGTATTTTTTTCACTCAATAATATTTGAAGAAGTCTAAAGATTTATAGTTTGAATAATTAGAAATGGAATCGTCCATCGTTCATCGTCCCCCGGCGAATTCCTCAGAGACACTTGCCATAATATTTCTGCCCCATTATTATATTTTCACCTCCCCCCTCTAATATTCACATGGGGGCGAATCCTTCACAGCTGATCGTCATTCTCCAAATTTATAGACCCTTTTGTACGCCAAAATTAATTCAAGTTTGCAGTCTAAAAATGTATATCAAAAGCTTTGTGTTACTTCAAAGACGTCTAATTACTTTGTAATAAAATCTCAAACGATGTTTATATAAAATCATACGTATTTTTTTTATTTTTCGCTTCTTGACGATTTCTGGATTTATTTTGAATTATTATTAAGTTATGTACACCATTGTGTATTTTTCATTATAGGCACGAATGATAAATTAGTATTATTGATTATCGTAATGCGCAAACAAAATTATGTTTATCCAATTCCTTTCAGATTATTTTTGTAGGATAATTGACTTAAATTCGGCGGGCCTTAATTTAGGCCTTTGTAATTTTTGCCATACGCAAAGTTAATGAATTGCATACGGATAGATAGGTCGCTATGTGCTGATCTTGATGTTTTTAGTTTATTCATATAATCTTGTTCGTAATACTTAGTAGTCGAAAATAAGGCTGGTCATAAGTCAGTTATCCTAAGCCAAAAAATAATTTATTTTTACCTGTCGAAGGGATTAGATGAATCGCAGGTGTCATTTGGGCTTTAAGCATTGTTGCAGCCGATTTCGACCGCTGGCGTTTAAATAGCTTTTTTGGTGTTGTTTTGGCACAAGGGGCGCTCTAAAATATTAATTACTATGTATATTATTTTGATAAAGTATTATTATATTATAATTATGAATTTGAAAACTTCAATACTACACTGAGGCTTTGAAACCGAAAGTTAAAGTAAAGTTTTATTATATAGAAAACTATTAATATGATATCCAAGTTAAAAGAACGCCGTCACAACAACAACAAAAACGTAACATTATCTGGTTTCAAAATCAAAATACTGAATGTCTTATTATATTTCTACCAAATGTTAGACTTTTAATTTGGAAAATGTTATGCAAATATCGTTATACTACTATAGTTAATATTTAAAATTAAAATATTAATAATTGAGTTGTACTTTTTTTAAAAAAAAGATGCCGCAAGGTTTGCCATGTTTCAAAACATTTTTTTGAATTGCAAGCTAATCAGATAAACAGATTTTTAATTATCACTGCGTAAATCAATAAAACGGTTATTTAAAAAAATAAATAAACGAGTAAATAATAATTCTAAGTAGATGAAAAACTTGGGATGACTTATTTTGCAATAGTTAATTCAGGAATCACAAAAATTAGAAAAATTCTGCCATAATTTTAATATGCTGTAAATTTTAGTAAACAAGAAAATTTTACCAGATATTTATTGTTTTTCATTGATGCAAAATCAGCATAGTCTATAATTTTTATAACATCATAGGAAGTTTTAAATATTTTTGTTAAATATTCAAACTACTTGAACAATCGCTTTAACCTGTTTAGAACTCTTAACTGACCATTCGCTTTACTGGTTTGAGAAAAAACATAAGTTTTGTGAAGATAAATCGTGCAACGCATTATAAATTTATTGTAAGTATAATAGTAAAAAACTAAAGTCTGTTAAAAAATGATTAAAACTGGAAAAAAGTTTTAAAAAGCATATCTCGCTATTAGCACAGTCTATTCAGTATTCATACAATAATTAATAATATAAATTACGCCATTAAACTTTATACACTAATAAAATTTTTGTTTAAGTCAACAGGACCGTAAACGAGACATGCTCAACTAAAATTTTTCCCAGTCTCAATCGTTTTTTAACAGTCGAAACATTAATCGCGGAAGAAAGTAATCTGCGACAGCAAAAGGCGAAGCAAAGTTAAAGAAAAAGATTATAATGTTTTTGATTATTTTTTACAAGTAAAAAGTTTTATCCCGGTGTGATTTCCACACAGTTTGACTAAAACAAAACAAAAAGGCAACAAAAAAATTAAAATATCTAAACATTTATAAGAAATCATAAAAATTAAAAAAAAGATAATTATTCAAAAGCAAACGTAGACTTTTATAAAAGGTATTTTTTGATGGCGGCGGTTATAATTCGGAGTTCTGTAGCGTCTGTATCTGTATTAGTTTTTCCATATCGTCTTTCTCATGACAGAATGAGTCAAAGTCGCCATAAAATACACGTAGCTGTGAATTTTCTTATTTTTTAAACGAAAGATACTATTTTATGAGTCCGAATCACGTTATTTGATACCGAGTGTGAGTTTTTGTGTCGTGAGAACGAGAATACGATCCCTACCCACCTTTCTGCGAACGTTGGCGTCAACGGGCGGTTCCAGTTTTCCGCTGTCTGGGCTCTTGGCCTCCAAATCGGCCTGAAAACTGGGTCGGTAGGAGTACTTGTCCTCGAAACGGCGCCGCTTTTCCTCCTTCCGGTCACCCCGGCTGTACGTGTATTCCTTGAAACCGGAAGCGCTGGGTCTCCTGAAAAAATAATATACAGGAAATGATTTTTATAAGTTACTCGCTACCGACATAAAGATTCACGAAATACAAATACGTTCGACTCGTTATACAACTATAATGCTTGTGCATAGTAACAGTCAGTTGCCTGCATTATTTTACTCCTTCTTTCGTCATTGATACTCATTATTAAGTAAATACTTGTATATTTTATATAATATTTGTATTTGTATAATATAATATTTGTAATAATATAATAGTTATAATAATATAATATTTGTATTTATATAATATTGTATAATATTTGTATATATTTTAAAAATGTAAGCAAGGGGTTAAAGAAAAAATGGTCGCGACCAGCAAAAAATACGACTGATTTTAAGTCACAACAAAACAATACGCAGCATTTAATTTCGGCACTTTTTCGTTTTTCCAATGTAACTTTTCACTGTATGACCTAATTTTCATGTTTGATAGCTCATTTTAAAGCTTTTACCATACTGCGTTGCGTCATAAAAAATTCACTGTACGAAAGTTGTTTTTTTTTTACTTAATTAAATCAGTTTTTAAAAAAATGGAAAATTGCCGAAATTAAATGTATGCATTTAATTTCGGCACTTTACAAACAATCGATTGTTTCTCAGTCAAAAAATCATCATTTTCAAAAATTTAAAAGCCTATCATTATCTCCAGACAGTTTTCTTTAATTTAAGTTTTTACTTGTTGTTCAACGTGTAACTGGCAAAAAGTTACAGCTAAAATGATAAACGGTATCAAAATGAGGAAAATTTGGGAAAAAAGTGCATTTAATTTTGGCACTTTTTAAAAAGGCCCCCCTAATCGAGTTTAAGTGCAAAGCTATGACTCCTACACATTTTAACGTTGTCTTTTAACTATTTACAACTACAATTTAACACCCGACCACTAAATTCAACCCGTTTTTACCTACAACAATAGTGTGCCAAAATTACACTATTTTATTTTATAACGATAGTTCACCACAGGCGCAACGTAGAACCACGGGGACTAAAAATTCGGAAAATAGACTAAATTTTACCAGGACAGTTTAATTTTTAAACCAATTTATTGCGTAATCATGAAATGCCCATGTTCTAAAAACGAGTAACAATTTTTTTAAAGTATAAATCACACAATTTCACCTAAAAATATCATAACATAACAAATAAAAAGCTCACGACAGTCATCTACATATAATTAGCTCTCATTTGACTTATCAAACGTCGTATTCTGTCCATGATTACCGAAGATATAGTCCGAAATCAAAAATGCCCAATTGGGAAAAGTGCCGAAATTAAATGCACTACCCTATATCTGCAAATATACATGTTGTAGTGTACTCATTATGTTAGCAACACTTAGTGTTTTAATAACAACAACTGTTTATTGTCATTATAATCATTACAAAGGCAAAAATTTATTTTTTAGGGAATAAAAATGGGGTTCATAAAAATTAAATCCCCCTAAATTAGTTGAAAGCAATAGTATATTCCACTTATATTAAGCAATCTGAATGTATGAAAGTTAAAATTTTAACCTGGAATCGGTTAATAAACAAAATGTTGCGTGACAAACACAAGTTGCATCTAAAACATGCATGTTTCGTTATTTTTAAGGGATTTGTTAGTTTTTTTTTGTTTTGGTCTTTAATATTTTTTCTCATTTATAAGCACAAATTTGAGCGAAAACTGTTATTTGGCGACAACTTGCAGTAAGAAACCTTTAATTAATGTAAAATGAAACCCGAAAAGTGATAAAAATTGGTGCAATTTCAACTTAAAATTTTTTAATATGGTATATTGTGATATCATGGGAACTAACTGAAAGAGCTTTCGTTCTTAAAGCTCCAGTAAACACTCCAGTTCCGGAGTTCAGCCCTAATGCTGTGCTAATTTTTTTAATCATTAAACATTAATGAGGAATGTTATGCTTCAAATTGTTTTTGTAAACTTTTTTTCTTAAAATTTACTAAAACATTAAAAATTGTTGTAAAAATGCGGCTAAAATTAAAAAAATACATTTCAAAGTTTAAGGGGGGAAACTTCGGAATTCGAGAACTCTCTAAGCTTCAAAAAAAACAGAGTATTCAAGTTTGATACATATTTTGGGGTAAAACATTTGTTATACGCACAAGAAACATCACAAACATGTGTAGCTGATTAATTTGTTCAGGGAGAAAAAAAATTGGGCTGCCATACAGCAATTTGGCTTCACCGATTGATCGAATAAACAAAATGTAGTAATTAAACTTGGACTAAAAATTTTGTTAATATTATAATACATGTATATCAAGTGGGGTGGTAACATTTGATAAGCGAAAAAACTGCACCACTTGGATGTGGTTTTTAGTTAATATAATTTTGCAAAAGTCTACTTGATAAGCTTTCGAAAAATATCTTTTTTATATTAATTAGAAATGTGATATATTATTATATAATAAAAAATATAACAAAAAAATAAACCCTGTAACTTTATAAATAATCTTATATTGTGATACATAAAACTCACTCAAAGTCTAGACAGTCTATACTCCTCCGTCAAGCTTAATTCCAAATAATTTAACAAACAAAAACAAAATGTTTTCAATTAGGAAGATCATATTACTTTTGCAATCGTTAGCATAAAGACTAAACCTGGAAACAAAAAAAAAACACAAAAAGGTGAGTGTAAATAACGCCAAATTGAAGTACAGTTTATTATTGCGTTTTTGTCGGTAACATGCCCAAATAGAAAAGGCTAAATTTTTCAGTAGCCCATTAACATTGCAAAATTTACCACTTTCTTCTGCTAAAAAATGTGATTCTAATTCAAAGCTCAGTCTAACGTTTAAATATTGACGGGTATGTGGGCTTTTATTGTGGGTTTAATTTCCGACTTATTCATAATCTATGATCTCAACGATTCTTTAGTAATAATTAACCATTTCAACATAACAAAATTTACAAACTAAAGCTCCAATGCGTAAAACTAAAAAGTGTAAACTATCAAATAATGACTTAACGTTAAATATTTATAACACAATGCATAAGAACAAAGTAAAAAAAAGAGGTTTTTGATAAAAATTACCTATTTCCGAAGAAGAGGGTGGTGGGTGAGGGGCTTCTGCTGGACAGGTGGGTGAGGTTGTTCCAAGATCGGGACAATGTTTCTGAAACCAGGCTGAAACTCGGAGAAGAGGGCGCGTCTATCAATTCCACGAGTGTGGAAGTTGTGGAATCGAACATTTTCATCGGAAACAATCCTGGCGGTCTTTCGATATTTTTTTTTGTCAGTTTTATAACGAAAACGAGCTAGCGAAGCTGTTCTAAAAAGTTTTTAAAAATATCACAATTGTATGCATAAGCAACAAAAAAAAAACCCTGAATTATTGTATGCAAATTAAACCTAGCTGATCTTGAAGCTGAATACTAAAGTGTTTAATCGATATTATCGACTATTCAACAACAAAATGTTTCGGCAAATAACTTAATTTGTTAAACAAAAATTTCAATTTTCTAACGGTTTAATTTAACTAATTTAAGGTAACTGACTTAAATTTGGACTTTGATTTTGTCGTTTGGACAAAGTCCAAAGGACAAAATCCAAAGATAAAAGTCCAAAAGACAAAAAATATTAACACGTTTGGACTTTGTCCTTTAGATTTTATCACGTTGTATTTGTCCGTTGGACAAAGTCCAAAGGATTTTTGTCCTTTGGACTTTGTTCAATGGACGTTCTGTCATAACTGTAAACCGACCTTTAGAGGGTTGATCTGTTGAAAACAATAACAGGAAATTTTTGTGTTTAACAACGCAGTTTTACCAAAGGCCACAGGGATTTTCAAAGTTACAAATTTTTTGTCTTAGAATTGGCTTATATATATTATTTATTGTTTTATATCTTATGGCTTATTATTTTCTTCTTAGGATTGGCTTATTCCTTTTATATTTTTGGTTTATTAAACTTATTTGTAAAAATTTTTAGTCAATGGAAAACAAGAATATCGTGTTTTTGGGAAAAGCCAAAATGGACATCTCTTTTTGAGTAATTATGGAAAGGATCTGTCTTCCCAACCACAAAACAGATAAAGAAATGAGGTATCATTGGAAAGCTTATAGCAAGTGAAGTGTTTGAGTTTAGGCCATTTTAATACTGGACAACGCATTTTCACCAAAAAAACCTTTCGGTGTTCCCAACTGAATTTTTTTAAACTGGCTAAAAAATATAAAAAAAAACATTCGTCAATGGGTAGCCAGAATATTATGCTTTTCGGAATAATCAAAAAGGATATATATTTTTTTTTCGGACAACAAATTTTCATCAAAGGGTCCATCATCATAATCATCAAAATTTATTCTAGCAAACATACAACGAACATTACACAATACATTGTATTACCTAAGCGAACCGATCACGAGTAGCTTAAATTTGGCTACAGAATCATGGTTTACTAGAAAATGGTCCTAAGGCTTACAGAATGGTAAGCACTAACAAGGACCATTCTTAATACTGTTTTTAAAACTAAAAAGTGAAAGAGCGAATATTTGATTTTCTGAAAGTGAATTCCATTTTGAAACAATTCTGTTAATAAAAAAGTATATACGACAGGTTTTTTTAATTTCTTTTACTTTTATTTAAAGTGAGTGTCCTTTTGTTGAATTTAGATTGAACAAAAAGATATCATTTGGATTTATGTTGGTTTTTGAGTGTAGTATTTTATAACATTCGGTTAGATCAAAAATTTTACGCCGTTCTTGTAGCGTTTGGATTTTTTAAAATTTTCTATTAGCAAACCTATTCATATAGCAAACATGGCGTAAATTGCATCGTTTAAATGATCGTCGTGTAAAATAGCGTTGAACTTGTTCAATTATTTCAATATCTTTAATCATATAGGGGTTCCAAACCACACTAGCGTATTCAAAGATACATGTAGGTCTTACATATAAAATATAAACGCGTAAAAGTTTTTAGGTGAGTTAGAAGAAAATGTTCCAAATAGAAGAGCTAATAATTTTTAAATTTTTTTGGCAATTATTTGACAATGTTTTGAAAATTTAAGGTCATCAGATATATAAACCCCTAAGTCTTTTATTAAATTTGTTTTTCTAAGAATTTTTTCTTCTAAAATATAATTTTAACAAGACCAAATAATCAAGAGAACCGTACTTCAGAGCTCCCGCTATTTAAGGGAAGTTTTCTTGGTAAATCTGGACCTGGAGCTCTGAACTTTATTTGAGTAGACCATTTTTAGGTTAAAATACGTTTGATAGTCCAATAAAATGTTTAACAAGAAATTATTTAATCAAATATTTTACAAAAAAACATATAAATTTGTTGAAATTTTTTAATATTAAGGAGTGAAATAGTGCAAGATATTCCTATTTTTTTTTTATTAAAATCCTCCTTTTGGAATAGAATAATCGATTTTTAAAGGTTAAAAATAGGTGTTTTTTTGATTTTTTGTCAAAAGGGGGAATTTACAAAATCTGCGTTCCAATTAGTAGCTTTTTTATATTCTCACGATTTTAATTAATGCTCTCCCATCCTTTCACATGTACATGGGATCAGCCATAATGTACCTTATTTTCCTGTAATTAGTTTTAGAAATATATATTTTTAAAATGTGAAGTATTTTAAAAATAATAAAACCTTGAAAAATGGTCTAAAAATAGGAATAAGACGCAATTTCACCGCGGGTGTATCCCAAACGAAAAGACGACTCAAAAAACTTACAAAAACAGTTATTGTTAGCGTTAGGCGTTTACTGTCACTGTGCGATCAACATTTTTTTTCGATTTTTTAAAATCATTATATATTTTGATCAAAAAAATATTAAAAAGGAAAAATGAATTAAGACTAGCTAAAAAAGTCCGAGCTTCAGTAAGCATCAATATAACAGAGCTTCTAAAATGATTTTAAAAAAAATAAATAGAAAAATTTATACCATTTTAGCTTAAATTGATAAAACAGGTATAGGTTTTGTCAAATTGCACTTTTAGCGAAAGTAAATAAAGAAAGGAAAGGATTTTAAAAAGAAAGGAATGTTAGATTTTTATTTATCAAACTATAAACAATTTCCGCTAGGCTTAGCTTTGTAATTGGCCTATCATTAACAGTTGACTGTACTTCTTTGACGCCGCTGAAAAAATGCGTAAGAATAAACTATTAATATATTTTAAACCACGTAAGTGCGAAGGTATTGCGTACACGCCATTTTTGACACTGGAAAAATAAAAGAAAAATCGAGAAACTTTATAAAAAAGACCAGAAGTATTAATAATACGCTTTAAAAAAGCAGTTATCTGTTGACTTTGGATTTCGATAAGTTTGGTCAATAAAATTATTAGCATATTTCTCCATAAAAAATTTTTACAAATTAAACGGGGCTGACCTAGAATATTTTTGCAATATTAAATCATTAATAATTATCAAAAGCAGTTAACGCAAACACGTTTCCAATACGAAAGATTAATAAAAACTTCCGCAAAAGACGAAACAAAGTGAAAAAGAGCCTTATATTAAATGGAATAGTATAACGCTACAATAAGTCTAAAAACTTGATGCCAGAAAAGACTGAAATAAGCTCTTTAAAACAAGCAAATTAATAATACATTTTATTAAACTTTTAGAAAAACAAAATCCCATAAAAACAATAAGTGTAAAAGCTTTGGTTTGCGTTTTTTAACCATATGACAAAAATGAATTTACAAATTCCCATGGCGTGGATAAATTTTTGCATGCGTTAATCAGCTATTAATACAACGGTGTTATTTGAGTTACACGTCACCGCAACGGTACAAAAATATTAGTATTATTATTAACGTCTATTCTAAAATCAAATATCCACATCTAAGTCTGAGAAATCTTGAAAAATTTCGATTTAATATAAGGCGACTTTTACTTGAACAATTACTTTGCCATTTAATTTGTTCTTTATAATAGATAGAAAACATTAAAGAAACAGTCGCCTTATATTAAATCTAAATTTTTCAAGGTTTTTCAAACTTAGATCTGGATATTTGGTTTTAAAATAGACGTTATTAATAATAATATTATTTTTGTACCGTTGCGGTGACGTGTGACTCAATTGACAACGTCGTATTAAAAGCTGATTAACGCATACAAATATTTATCCACGCCATGGGAATTTGTAAATTCATTTTTGTCATATGAAGACTAATCTACAAAAAAGGAATTAAAACGGTGTTGTTTTCGGTGTCCTCCCAGAAAAGGTTGTATTTAAAAAATCACACCATTTTTGCGGTGGTTTAGGCTTAGCCGCGAATGGAGGTTGACATTGTAAAATTCACCCATTAGAGGGGGCTGTTTAAGAAGCACCGCAGTTGCGCTTTTATTTCGGCAAAAAATATAAGACCTTTGGTTTTTGCTGATTAATTTCGTAAATATTGTTAATATTATCATGCAATTATCAGAACTTACTAAAAACTTTTTTTAAAAATTGAACACAAATTTAAAAAAAAATTGTATTCAATGTCATTTATACGTACGTAACAGTATTGTTTATAGATTTATAGTTCTAAAACGCAAAAAAAAAATTCAATTATGACAGGTTATTTTTAGTCAGCGACAACAAACTATTTTGTCTTACATTTAATAGTGTTTTAAAAAATTTGCCATGAATGCTGCTAAAAAACTATTTATTCTTGCATTAAAATAAGTCATAAAACCCGTTATAACAAGAATACATGAAAATTAATTAATAAAAAAAGAAGAATGAGAAATGAAGAACAAATTATATGGGATATGTGTGAATCCAACCAAAATGCTTTGATTAGATAATTTTAGTGTTTTGTTTAATAAGTGTTATGATAATTTTCGAGTTAGCGGCTTAAAAAATTTCCTTGTGCCATCACTCATTTTACAACAAGCCCATAGGTATTTTGTCGAAATTGACACGCCCACTCGTTGAAATTGACTTAAATCTTAATACTTTACTTGAATGAATTTAAGTATTTGCAGGGAAAAATCCGAGTAAGAGTAAAAGTGAAAGTAATTAAAATTTAAAAATTAGAATAAGAGTAAAAGTAAAAGTAATCCAAAACCCGTTACATATTAGTTTAAGTAAAAGTAAAAGTAACTTTTTTAAAACACTAATCGGGAGGGAAATTGTAATCTAAAGCCCAAAGAACACAGAAAAATTGTTGCTTGTTTGTAGCTACTCGGAATTTTTACATTCCATAGTAAACTTTTTTCAGAAACAACTTAAAATTATTTAATCAACCTGTTTTTAGACTAGTTAAAAAATGTAGTTTTAAACAAAAATTTATGACTATAATATAAACATTATTCAAAAACTGCATTGGTTATTTAACATATTTCCATTTTAAACCACCAACTACACAAAGATTAATTTGTAGATTTATCAAGCTTTTCAGTTTTGTTTTATTTGGATTAGGGTAACTGACTTAATTTCGGCCACGCCTTAATATCGGCCACCAATTTAGGGTGTTAGAAAATTGGCTTATTTTTAAAACACAAAAGAACTAGCACAAAAGTAACTGGATTAATGTTGAATAAAGTGTTTTTGCAAAACTTTTTATTTTTATTATTCTACATTATCAACATTTTCATACAAAAAGTGAATTTTTTATGATTTTCTTAATTTTTGCTGTGTGTTTAAATTGCATCAAATTTAGAACGAAGCAATATAGAACCTTAAAATATCTTTCTATTTAACGCTCAAAATTGTTAATTTTCATGTTTTGATATTTTCTTCAAAATTATTTTGCAATGCGTTTAAGCTAACTGCGCATTTTATGATTCCGTTAATTTCGGCCACCTTAAAATTTAGGTGAAAAAACCTACCGTTTTTTGCTGTTTTTAAATATCATTGTACTACCGTATTTATAAAGAATTTTTTGCTCGTTTGACTTTCTTTTGACGTTTTTTAAGCCAAAGATAAAAATTGAACAATAAATACAAGTTATTAAAACTTGTTTTTAAAGGTTTTGACATAATTATTTAAAGTTTTGCTAATAACTATTAAAGTTTGCAAACGGGAAAATAAAGTTATATGTACCAAGAACAATACCTAAGGGTAAATTTGCAACCTTTAGAAATTTTTATTGTTCGTTTAAGCAATAGTTATGGCCAGTTTTTTGTAGGTGGCCGAAATAAATGGCACGCGCCTTAATTTCGGCCACTTTAAAAAAAAAAGTTGAAACCTTCACTGATTTTTAAGTTTAACAGAAATTTTCAAATTTTGCACTGGAATAACAAATATAGCTATTGTTTGATTTTTAGGCCAAATTTTGGCTTGATTGAAAGAGCCAGGAAAAACTTATTCAAAAAAATAAAAAAAGGTGGCCGAAATTAAGTCAGTTACCCTATTATGCGTTTTTACATATTTAAAATTATTCAATTATAACTTACGACCACGAAAATGTAATCTATTTTTTAATTTGTTTTAATTATCAATATTTGTGTATAAGAATAAGTTTTAAAAGTAAATTTAGTTTTGCCTTCAAATCATAAAATGCATTTCTTTTGTGAAAGTGGTTTGAACATTTACCATTAATTTTTAACTTTATTAACGACAAGATTGTACAATTTTTTTGGCAAATGGAGAAATTGTATAAACGCTGACTTAATCTGCCAAAACAAAAAGAACTCGTTTTTAGTAAATTAGCATTTTAGAAAAACTAAAAAAACTAGGTTTGAGTTTTTATAAATAGAAATAGCAAACAAAAAAT
>JASAMX010017753.1:0-12024 GCA_030248175.1 Microlaimidae sp. YZB2_3 | reverse complement strand
CTGTATGTAACGTACTTCGTTCAGTTACGTATTGCTCCAGAGAGATCCAGCAGAACGACCTTATCGCAACTGAGGTCTGGATACTGCAGACTCCTGAATTCTTATCAGCACAGGATCGACAGCAACATTCCAGACCGGTGCCCACATTGTATGAAGGGCCCGCATGACACCAAACACCTGTTCAGCTGCACAGCTAAACCCACGGCACTGAGACCTGAAGACCTATGGCGACAACCTAAGGAAGCCGCCATATTTTTAAATCTTCTCAGACCCCCAAGGACCAGTCCACTAAACGCGTGCTGACCATAGATGTTTTTGGTCGGGTCCGCTAGGGGGGGGGGTCCACCCCCGGGTGGAAGGCCAAAATTTTTTTGGGGGGGGGGGTCCTGGGGGGTCCGGACCCCCCTGGCTTTTTAGGGGGGTTCGCCCCCGGGTGCGAGATTTCTACTTTAGGGGGGGGGGAGGGGGGGGCAGGGGGTCCAACTTTTCCGCAAAATTTTTTAAACTCAATAATTTAAGTGTTTTTAGGTCTAATATTGAATTTTATGTATTAAAACAGCCTATTTAGGCCTAAAAAGTGTATTTAAACACTGTTTTTAACTAAAAACCTGTGTTTTTGACAGTAAATAAAAAAATATACTTCCAAATTGGTCGGGAGGGGGGGGGGAGGGGGGTCCAGCCTTCCAGGGGGGGGGGGGGAGGTCGGACCGCTCTCGAGCTTGGGGGGGGGGGGGAGGGGGGGCCCCCTGGATTTTTTCCAGGGGGGGGTCCAAAATTTTGGCTCTAGGGGGGGGGGTGCACCCCTCTGTCCCCCCCCCAAAAACATCTATGGTGCTGACTAGGTGCTATGTTAGCACGTTGTTTAAAACTTTTCATAATGTTTGTTTGTTTCTTTGGGCACCCAGTTATCGACTTTACGGATTAACTGTCTGTAAAGGAAAATACTGGTTGCTATATGGTAACTAAAGAAGGCAATGCGAAATTATTAAACTATAATAAATGTTTTAATTTTAAATGTTTTTTCGAAAATTCTATTAAAATTCTTTATCAGCATAGCATAAATTGATATGCTATGAATTTTTTGCATATTTGTAATAAATACAAGCTAATAAGGCAATAACACCTAGTTAAGGGTTTGCGAAACTCCTAATTAGCGGTTAAGGCTTTATTAGCTTCTATCTAAAACAAAAAAAAACGATAAACTGTTTAATTATTAATTTATACCGTTAAAAAATGGTCTTATTAGATTATTCGAGAAAAAAACCACTAAATTTAAGACATTATCAAGAGTATTAAACACCGTGCTAACATAACACCTAGTCAGCACGCGTTTAGTGGACCCGCCCTAGATGGATTAACGAGATGGGCTAACCACAACAACCCCCCCCCCTAAAAAGCTAAAAGGGAGGGGGCTCCGGACCCTTCCCCCCAAAAAAAATTTTGTCCTTCCACCTGGAGGTGGACCCCCCTAGCGGACCCGACCAAAAACATCTATGGGGCGGAGCCTCCCCTAATTTTTTGAAAGGATTAAAAAAGCTGGGATAAACGTACATAAAGCTGTATAATACACTGTTTTCGGCCTAATAACGTATTATCTAATGCTTTTAGCGGTAAAAACATGTTTTTTTAGTTAAAAATTACCTTAGCAGACATTGGCAGAACCTGGATTTTACAAAAAACCAATTTAGAGACCTTTCAGGCCCCCCTGGCTACGCCCACACAGTAAACCAAAGCAGGTGAGCAGTATCTCCATGTTTTTTTACTTTTATGGAAAAAATTACCGAATCATTGCTAGGCGGCTGGAAATTTTGGGAGGGGGAAAGGTATTGGTATATACACAAATCACCAAAATATGGTTGTTTATTTTGCTTGATGTGTAGTACTTATTGTTTATTAAAATTATTGTACTTTTTTTAATAACATTAGATAAGATAAATCGTGAGAATGATGCACATTATGGAACTTGACCGCTGAGCGAAGCGAAGCGGAAATTTTTTTTGCTTTTTGGGGTTCAATTGTGGTACCAAAACTGTTTTATAGTTTGGCGCCGAGCGATTAGCGAGGCGCTAGAAATATTTGAATTTTTAGCCTCTGCAAACCCCCAAATTTTATCATCTGGCGACCATTTCTCGGGGGGACGGCCGCCCCCTTCTGGTTACGTCCCTGATTCGCAGTGCGAAAATAATCGCAGTGCGAATAAATCAGTATAGAGCATAGGTCACCGAAGGGGGGGGGGGGGGGTGGTGGGGGCCACCCCCCCCCCCCCTACGGCCTCTGAGACCTATCCCCCCCCCCTAAGGCCCATTTTTGACCCCTCCCCCCCCCCCATCGACCCCTTGAACCCCTGACCCCCCCGCTGGCCCATTTTTGACCACCCCCCCACCAGACAATCCCAAAAAATGCTTAAAAATGGTCAAATTTCGTCAAAAAATTGTCAATTTTGGTCAAAAAAATGGTAAAAACACCCCAAGCACCCCCGGGTGCTTTTTTTCAAAAAAAACACCCCGGGGTGTGACCCCCCCTGGAGGTCAAAAACCTCCACACCCCGGGGTGTGGACCCCCACCCCCTGAGCCGTCGAAGGTCGGTGACCTATGGTATAGAGTGCAAAAGAATTCGCAGTCCCCACTGCGAGAAAACTATCACTGTGTTAAAAATCGCAACGCGAAAAAACTAGAAGAAAAATGGCAGATTTTTGCGAGAAAAGCAGCACACGAATTCAAAAGTGCGACTTTTCTCGCAAAATTTTGGTCAAAATTTTAGTGTACAGTCTGACATTCTCTTGTATTATATATTCTTGCTAGTATTAAGACCCCAAATCTTTGGAAGAGTTTTTGGGCTAATCCTAAATATTAAAGGAAGTGTTGACAGTTTTATGCCCTTTCCATTTTTTCTCATTTGCAATTATATCCTCCTAAAGTTCCCAAATGATTTAATAAAACGGCTTTTAAGTTCTACTATAAAAATAAACCTAAAGAATTTTAAAACAATTTTTTGGCGTGATTGTTATTATTTTTCCCAGAGACGTTTCAAATAATTACCAAACTGTTACTAATGTCAGTGATGTTCATTTCTTTATTCTTTTGAACAAATTCAGTACATTAAGACTCCACCATCTGTAATCTGTGGCATTTCCTTTTCTTTGGCTGGGTATCTTGTTTTAAATTCCAAACCAGATATTAGCAAAATAAAAATATTAAAAATAAAAGCTCCAAGTGCAGTTACCATAAGCCAGAAAGAATATCCAAAACTAAAATCAAAAATATTAAACCAATGCATAAGCATAATATACATGTATATAAGTAAGTAATATGTAGGTAACCAACCAGGCAACACAAAAAAAGAGTGGAAAGCAAAGCCAAAACAATTCAGGTCAGACAGGCAAAAACTAAATTTTTATGAACATTTTAGAAATAAAATTTAATTTACTATTGCATTTTATTACTCTTGATAGGCTAAAATAACATTTTAAAACTAAAAATTTCGAAAGTGCGTTTAGGTAGTGTAAATTTAATCTCAGTTAAAAGAAGATGGGGGTGGGGGATGGTAGAAAAATTTTGAACGCTGAAAATGGGGGGAGGGAGCAAAATTGCTGTGCTATACAAGCAGATTGTAGATTGAGCAGTCCGTAGGACAGTGCCTGCTGTTGCCCTAGGCACTCCAGCATACATGAACATGCTGTTGCCGAGCTCCTCCGGGAGTGGGAAGAGGGGATGAGCAAGGCGAGAGGCGTGCCGGACGGATCTACCCAGGGTTGATGGAAACCCTGGAAACTGGCAAACTTCATCATGAACCAGCAAGTTAGGGGGGTGGCTACCCCGGGTAAATGGGCCTTCGAAAGCTAGGAGGGGGTCCAGGGGGGTCCTTACGCGTACCCCCCCCCCCTGAGTTTTTAAAGGGGGTCGACACGAGGTAGATCAGTTTGAAATCCAGAGGGGGGTCAAAGGGGGTCCGGTTTCCAAACAAAGTCACATTAAATCATTTATTTAAGTTTTTAGCACTAATATAGAATTTTATATACCAAAATAGGTTATTTATGTATACAAAGAGTACAAAAGTACTGTTTTTTACTAATAAAACGTGTTTGTGACAGTAAATTTTTACCTAAATTTATACCCAATAATTGGCTCGAAAAAGGGGAAGGGAGGGGGTCGATTTAGAACTCCAGAGGGGGTAGGGTGTCAGAATTTAAAAATTTTGGGGGGAGGGGGGAGGGCCTAGATTTTTTTCTAGGGGGGGTCCTAAATTCGAGGCTGGGGAGTGGGTGGACCCCACCCTACCTCCCCCTCTATGCTCATGTATGCGATTCCAGGCGCTGTTGGACATTATGAATATTAGCATTCCCAAAAAATACCCCATAGGTGTTTGTTAATTAAAATTCCTACAAAAAGTTACTGATTTATACACTGTAAAAATTAGTTTCATGGCTAAAAATGATGGAGATAATGGGCTTAACCCATTAATTAATCAAAAAAATTTACAAACTAAAAAATTTTAGACCCAGCCCAAAGCAAAATCTGTTTACTCTACCTTTCACCCCCTGGTCCTTTTTTCGAAACAATTTCTAAATGTGATTACAGTATACGTCGTATACAGTGGCGTGCCCGGGGGGGGGGCGCTCCCCCCCCCCTCCGAAATCTGGTGAAGCCGTATTTTTTCGTAAGGGAGGACCCTTACGTTTTTTGAATTTTGGGAAAGAAAAATTTTTTTCTTTAATATTAATACAGAAACTTTCCTGATGCCTTCCAAAAGCGTATTAACAGTCAAAAAACCAAATTTTCTCCGCTTCGTGGGTAGTTTAAATTCCCAGCTTGTCTTAGTTTCTCGATTTCAAATCGATTATGCTGTGCAATAGTTAAGGCATACATGTTAAATTAAACTACTATGAACATTATTAACCTTTTATTAACGTTTTAAACACCTGTTTTAAATGTAAACGGATAAAAAACCTTAAATTTTGTAATAAACATCATCTGAAATTAAAATTTCTAGTGTATTTTAGCGCCTTAAATCAAAAATTTTCTCCCCCGGGAGCATTCTGCCCTCGGACCCCCCTGACAAGGGGCTCTGCCCCTTGACCCCGCTGGTGGGCTCTCGCCCCCAGACCCCCCATTACTGGAAGGCTGCCGCCCTCAATACCCCCCTTCATGGTTAGTATTTACCCCCCAGACCGCCCTCCCTCCGAAATGAAATCCTGGGCACGCCACTGGTCGTATAGGCCTTTATTACTGCTGAAAAGTGAAACGTCAAAGAATATGTCGCAAAGAGTATTGTCGAAAAAGTGCAAACCTAGTCGTTCCTCTCGAATGAAACCCATCTTTTTCATGCGACGGTAGAAGAACACTGTTTACCATTTTTGTGTAGTACTGAATCACAAAGAGAATGACGCTGATAAAGCAACAGACAGCTAAAACAATCATAATTTTGAATATTTACCACAAAAATAAAAAAAACAATATGTAATTAAATGTACAAAAACATAGATGGGCATAATCCCAAGGGGCGGGGGGTAATTGCCTAAAAAGTTTTAAGTCGTTCAAAACTTTTTGGGAGATATTGTCCAAAAACTTTATTTTTAGGGTTTTTTACACTGAGACCACGCCCCAATCCATCCAAATTTTAGGAGAAAAGGAGAGAGGTTGTTTTGAATACGCTCAATTTTTTTGGGGGGGGTAGAGAAGGGGTAGGTAGGAGGATTTGGAAGTTGCACCCGGGCTCATCTCAACTTGCAATATACAGTTAAAAATAATTTTGAGACATATTTTAGAAATTTTAATTTTTCAAAAACTTTTTTTTTTTAATTTTAGTAAAAAAATTTAACGTACATGCTAAACAGCTCCAGACGTACAATCCAATAGGACCCGTAATGGTTTCTATTGGTCTGATAACAGTGTTGATAAGTGAAAATACGACTCCAACAACTCCCCAGACAATTGCCAATACTGCAAACAAAATAGTTGCCACCCAGATTCCCATACTCATAAAGCCAACGCCTTTAGTGATTTCTTCTTTTACTAAAAATAAAACATAAATTTTGTTATGTTTGGTATAATTTTTTTAAGTTTTAATGCAATTCTATGTCTTTTCTATTTTATAAATTAAAGCACTATAACAAATTTTCATGAAAGAACAATAAATATTTATACAAAACTCAAAACAAAACAAAATCTAAATGTGTAAAAACTGTTTATGGATAATATAAACCAATAATAAAAGAAAAATTTACCATAAAATCTGGTTGGCCGTACTCCAAGACCAGAGTTTAGCATTCTGTAGCCAGAAAAAAGACCAGTGTTCACTGAGCTGGGCTCTGTTTCTTTGGAAATGTCAGCGTTGTTGTTGTTACTGGAAGTTAAATCGCTGTATGTGGCTGCGCCATCTTCGTACACTGGGCTCGCGAAGACCCAGGCCTCTGTGGCCAAAGCTGATGCAATTAATGTCACTCCCGCCGCAAAGAAGACAAAACAGGAAAAAACTGCCACCCTGTTTCGCACATTCACCATTTTCTAATTATAAATAGCTCAAATAAAGTATGTATACATAAATATATTAATACTTTGCGTGTGCACATCATAGGTGTTTTTGGTCGGGTCCGCTAGGGGGGTCCACCCCCGAGTGGAAGGCCAAAATTTTTTATGGGGGTCCAGGGAAATCCGGACTCCCCTGGCTTTTTAGGAGGGGTCCACCCAGAATGCAAGATTTCAAATTTAGGGGGGGGGGGTCAGGGGGTCCAATTTTTTAGCAAAATTTTTTTAACTCAATAATTTAAGTGTTTTAAGGTCTAATATTGAATTTTATATATTAAAACAGCCTATTTAGGCCTAAAAAGTGTATTTAAACACTGTTTTTAACTAAAAACCTGTGTTTTTGACAGTAAATAAAAAAATATACTTCCAAATTGGTTCAAATTCCAAACGGGGGGGGAGCATACATGGGAAAGTTGGTCCGGAGTGGGAGGGGGGGTTAAACCGCAAATTAGGGGGGGGGTTAAAATCCGAAAATAAAAAAATAAATTATTTACAGGTAAATCTGCACTGTAATTTAATTTAAAATTTTGCTAAGCTATACTATCTTAGTTTTATCTGCAAAACTTACAAGAACCAAGATCATGATCAAAAGTTGGAATGGGAACAAAAAGCAGCTAACCTTATCGGAAAAGATAGAGAATTCGATTTTTTCCTTTCTTTTAGAAGTAATACTTTATAAGCATACATGGGCAAGTTGGTCCGGAGTGGGGGGGGTTAAACCCTAAATTAGGGGGGGGGGTTAAAATCCGAGAAACGCAAAATACCCATATCGTTTTTTTCTGGAGTGCATTTTACCCATATCGTTTTCCTCGCAGGGTCAGGAGAACCCTCGCCCAACGCAGGGCGGGAAAATCTCCTTTCCTCTACTCTTACCTACACAAAATCAATCCCACACAATACACATCACCAAACTGCCCGCGATCCAGATTCTAGGAACTTTGAACGCCAACACTTGATCGCCGAGCATTTGACCGCCAGCATTAGAACGTCGCGCACTTGAACGCCGAGCATAAGACCGCCAAGCATTAGACCGCCGCAGTACGCTTTGCTTTAAAAAGGACGTTAAAACTTCCCGCAAAGGTGGTATAAACTCCCCCAAGAATAAAAAAAAACTTAATAGAATATAAAAAAATTGTTTTAATATAATATTTAAACAAAGCAATGTTGTTTTAACAATAAACGATAAGTCAAAAATTTATATTTTTCCTTGAAAATAAAGAAAAAAACTTTGTGAACGGTTACTTTTTTAATAATTTAAACCTGTTTTTCCTGAGGCTAAGCGAAACCTAAAAATCAAACTAAATTTTTATGATAAATTTATATTTAATGGTGTTTTTTTAAGATAACTAATTTTTTCCTAAGCCTAAGCAAAACTTAAAAATTAAACAAAAAGTTTATACTTAATAGTTTGTTTTCCAAAGACAAAAAAACCTAAAACCTTTTAGGTTTGGAAAGTTTATACTGTCGTAGTGCTGCGTTGATATAATTCTCTGTAGGTGGCGGAAATCAAAAATTTGCATAAAATTTATATGGAATACTGCGACGGTCTAATGCTCGGCGTTCAAGTGCGCGGCGTTCTAATGCTGGCGGTCAACTGCTCGGCGATCAAGTGCTAGCGTTCGAATTTCCGGACACCGCTATGCAAAACACAAATACACACAACACATCTTTTCACATGCACACACATTATTACGACCTTGGGACCAGAGGACCTTTGGGCAAACCCCGTAGCGGTTGTTGATCACCTCTGAGAGTGGGAAGAGAGAGGGGGTGAGCAAGGCGAGGAGCGTGCCAGATTGAACCAACCAAGGTTGAACGAAACCCTGGTTACTGGGAAAGGAAAACAACAACATTCAAGAAAAGTTTTAATCTGACTTAAATAAGTGTTCTTTTTGAAGCCTTTAAATTCATTTCACATAGCTATCCATGCTGCTATTTTTTTAGAATTATAGTCTATGTTGGCGGCGATAAGATTTGATATAAAATTTGATTTGAAAAATGATTTTGTTGAGAAAAAAAGAAAAGAAAATAAAGGAAATGATGATACATCAGAATTAAATTATGCATGAATATGCACTATGAAATATTAGTTCTGTTATCCGATCGTTGAAAAGGAGAAAGAAAAAAGCTCCAATATTGTGTTTGTGAGAGATACCAATCTCTCAAAAATTTCGAGTTGCCTCAATGAGCTTTTGGACTTGGAGTCAATTTTTAGATAGTACGGTTGACAATTTTGTTCAAATTGTGATGTGAAGTTTGTGTTCGCAGAAATAAATTAAGTCGCATCGCAAGCCAAATTTAATTCTGTTAAAAATAATACAAAATAAAATGATAATACAACAAAATTGAATAAAATGATTGATAATTAAGTTATATAATCATTAATATAAATAAAATATGCAAACAAAATTTTATTATACTAAATATTCTATTGGCAGACCTGTGCACTGCCCCCTGGGGTTAAAACGGAGGGGGGGCAATTCCAAAATGGGGAGGGGCACTGGGGGCAACTTTTTTGAAACGGGAGAGGGCAATAAAACGGGGAGAGCAAGCAGGGGGGAAAGAAAAAAAAGAGAAAAAAAGAGAAAAAAAGAAGGGAAAAGGGAAAAAAGGGACAAAAAAAGCGAAAATAAGGTAAAAATAGGTCTGAAATGGCTTAAAATACATTGAAATAGGCTAAAAACTGCAAAAAATTCGCGATGATGGCGTCATCATAGGTCAAAAATGGCGTCATAATTTTAGGGTACTTTTTCATTTTTTGGTGGGGGGCAATAAAACGGGGGGCAAATCCTCCAATAAAACGGGGGGCATTTCCGGACCGTGCACATATGTCTGTATTGGTGTCCGGAAATTTAGAAAGCCAAGCGTTTGACCGCCAGCATTAGGGCCGGAATTCACAAAGAGGGATAATCTTCGTGCTAGCTCGGTGTTAGTTAATAATCCGGACAAATTACAGTAGGTTTTGGTATACCTGGGGCTAAGTCTTAAAATTTCATTAAACGATAAAAAAAGATATAAAAAGCAAAAATTAGAGGAATTATTTGTATAAAAAACTGATAAACTTTTGGATAGCCCACAACCGGAGGAGTAGGTTTATCTTTACATACACTATTGTGCAACCAAAAGATAAGTCTTCCTCCCACGGTAAGACAAACCGACCAAACGTAGGCCTAGGGAATAGATGTGAGATAGGTAAAATAAATGTATTATTAAATATAACCTCACATCTAATCCCTAAAATCCTCTGATAGGGGTGGGGCCTTTGACTAACATTCTACATCAACAACAGTGCTGATATAGGGTGGTAGGCGGTAATATGGAATATCCATGGCCGGCCCACTTCAGCTTTAAAAAAAAAAAAGTAATTGCAAATTTGTGTAAAAAGTGGCAGAACAGAATATTGTAAATATATGTTAAACAAGGAATTTTTTGAACAAAAAAAATAAAATTAGCCGCGAAACCTACTGTAACTTATCCGGATTAACTAACACCGTGCTAGCACCCAAAAATACCGTAGTTTACACGGTGCTTACACCGAATACACTAACACGGTGTTTGCACTGTGTTTCCCCCGTTTTGTGAATTCCGGCCAAGCCAACGCCGGGCACTAACGCCGCCGTGCCCAGGGTTGCCAGGTTTCCAAAGAGCAATTCCCCAAAAATAGGAAAAAAATTCTCTGAATTCCCCCAAAAACTTGTTGAAAAACCAGAAACATGTTTGAAATATAAAAAATTCCCCCAAAAATTCCCCCAGGTCTAAAAAAATTCCGTTTAATAGTAAAAAAATCGTTTTAAAGATGCAGTATTCAATTTATAAGATGGCTTGTTTCATTTTGCTGTTTAATTAACACCAAAAATAACAATCATTCATATCACCATGAGAAAAAAATGTATTAAACCGAAAATTCTCAATGATTAAGGAGTTACTAAAAAAATACCGGTTTGTTAAAATGAATGTGGTTTTCTAATAAATCACTTTTCTAAATATAGCTCATTTTTACTGGGCGAATATTGATAAAACTTAATAGAAACCACGCATGGGTAAATAAGGCCAAGCCAAGGGTACAAAAATTAATCCGAACAGATTAAGCTTGTTCCATTAAGCTCGAAAGGTCAGAAATAGGGCATTTAAAATATAGGGCACAGGTACTAATGCGTCCCAAACATAGGTTAGAGAATTCCACCATAAATACTGATTAAAAACAGGTGTATAGGTCAATTATGACCTGAAGATTTCGATTTTAAACTTTATAAAGTGATTAAAACTCGATTTTAAGATTTTAAATAATATAGGGTAAAATATAGGTAAAAATGACAATTTTTGGACACCACATTTGTACTATTTAGAAAATATTTTAATAAACTAATAAACCAAATTAAAAATTTTGTTTTAACATTTAACAAAAGTCCAGAGAATACAAAAATTATAATTTTAACTTAATTTTAATCAGATTTATTTTTTCTAAACCTAAGCAAAGCCTAAAAAGAAGCTAATTTTTGGATAATAATGCATTTTTTGAATTATGATTTTTTTTAAATTTCGATTTTTTACGACAGAATTTTTGGACGTTTTTAAACGGTTGTAATAGAAGATCAGTAAGGACCAGAAAAAAGTCAAAATATATTTAAAACTGTCAAACTCTTGGCAATTTAAAATTGTAGATCTGTGCACTGCCGCACGCCCACCGGGTTTATTGGGGGCGGGCGGCAATTCCAAAACGGGCATGGGGCGCAATTTTTTTGAAATGGTGGGGGCAATAAAACGGGGGCAAGCATGAGAGAAATAGAAAAAAAGAGAAAAAAAAGAAAAAAAAACGACAAAAAAGCTAAATTTACGTAAAAACAGGTTTAAATAGCTTACAATGCATTAAAAAAGGCTACAACCCGCAAAAATTTTGCTACGATGGCGTTATATTACTTTAAAAAAATGGCCCTATAATTTTTGGGTACTTTTTCATTTTTATGCGGGGGGGGGGCAAAGCCCCCCCCCCGTTAGACCGTACACAGGTCTGGGGCCGAATTTACTAGACGCCCTAACAGCTTAGGGCTACTAGCTGGCAAGTGTCCCTAAGCAGTTTAGTGAAGTGTTGTATTTACTAGAATCCCTAATGGTAAGTGACACTAGCAGATAAGTGGGAAAACGCTAGGGAGGTGGGTACCTCCCCAAAAGCGTCCCTAACTTAAATATTTAACAACAAAATAACCGTTTTGCAAAAAAATTGTTGTATATTTTGGAAAAAAAACATTAAAAATAATTTACTAAAAAATCAATTTCAGTAAATAAATGTGGGATTTCGATAAAACTATTGTTTATCTTGAAACAATGCATAATGCAGAGTGAAAAGTGCGCAGCCTGTTGCGCACACAGTGATTTACATAAAATGCGCATTTTTGTTTGGAACAAAAAGTTTAACAAATATCGGGGGTAAATCGTTACGCACGCATTTTCCATACCGAGATTTAATTAATTTGGACTAAACCCAATAGTTGTTTTATTTTT
>JASAMX010017752.1:0-10601 GCA_030248175.1 Microlaimidae sp. YZB2_3 | reverse complement strand
TTACTTTTATTTAAACTAATAAAAGTAACGTAAAGAAGCGTGGACCTAAGAAAGTAAACTGCTTCCGGTGCAAACACTCAATCTATATGGTACAAAACTCTCTAAAAAAAAATAATTGAACTCGGTAAGAAAAAAGAATTAGGATTTGATTTTTGACTTGCTTTTAATGTTTTAGTTTTTTTTGTTTGGTTTACTAACCTTTAAAAACGGGGATCGTCTTTAATCCGCGGGAAAGTTGTAGACTGCTAACTTGATATTATTGTTTTTATTATGAGAGTTGTTGTGCGGTTTCACCAACAATAAAAAAAAATTTCTGTAACGTTGCGGAACAACTGTCACAGCGTTACATATTTATTAGAAAATTCTTATTTTATTTAAACATACACAAATAAAATATATGCAATTAAAAAAAACAATAACAAAAAACTTAATTGTGTTCCAACACCAATATTTTTGATTTGATTTTTTTGTTTTCAATACTGATCTCTTGAAGTCATTAGAACTTTTGTGGGAGCCAGTTTTATCGTCCTCGTAATACAATAGTAATCAAACTAATCATTTCAAAAATATACAAACAAAATATTCTTATCACGCAATAAAAGTGTTTTGGAAACAATCATTGAAACGAGCAAGCAGGTACTAAACAACGAAACGATAACAGCAGAGTATTTCCGCGGTTGTGTTTGTTTCGCCCCGGGCTAGTATTAGTCTTAGGGTTAAGTTAGTGATAGGCTTCAATTTAAGTCTAGGCTCAAGCTTAGCTTTAACTTTAGGGTTAGGTTTTAATCTAGGCTTAGGCTCAGGTTTAGGCTTCATCCAAGGTTTTCGTTTAGAGTTTATATTTGGGCATGGTCACCTGGATAAAAAGGGCATTCTTTAAGAACATAGCTTTAAATTATAATAAAAAATTATCCTGGAAAACCTCAGCTTGATTTTGAGGTTTTGCTTACAGGTGATTTTTGGAAAAACTTTTATAAATTATATTGTCATATCAAAATCACAATTTAAATTTGTTGCTATATGGTCTTAAAAAATGTCTAAATGACAAGATGACCCGTGCATCAACTATCCCGGCTACCAGTCTAACGTGTAAGAGAGACTAACAAAAAAAACTCTAATAGTTGTTTGATGACTTTGAAAAACAAAAAAATAAAAAAAAATTTATTTTGAACTAGGAACTTTGTTGTCCATATCAAAAATATGTTTACGGTCATTTTTTAAAATCATTTTTTTAATAAATAAATTAACAAAAAGCACCACCACCAAAAATTTGCCCTAAAAAAGTTGAACATTTTTTTGCGACTTTCATTAAAGGTGCTGTGCGGAGTTAAACTTTTTGCCTTAGATTTTGATAATTTTTTGAGAAATTCTTACCCCTGCCCCTAATAGCCCACAAAAATTTTTTTAACAAAATATCTTCTGTGGTTCAGGAGTTATGACCCCCAAAAATGGTGTTTTTTGACAATTTTGTACGTGAATTGCTCAATTGCTCTGTGTAGATTGCTCAATGGGTATAAAAATTTAAGTTACAAATTATGCCTCAAAGAAACAGGCTACATTCTACTTTAATTTGATACCTTGATCGTTAAGATTGATGCAGTATTTGTCGAGTATTTTGTTTTTCGTACAAAAAACCTTCGATTTTTTCGCTAAAAACACGAAGTGAAGGAAATAAAAGTTAAACAAACTTCACAAAATCACTCCCGTCGTTTGATGTTTTTAACGAAAAATTTGCGGGTTTTTTGTACGGGAAAAGCAATATTTGGAAAAATATTTGACTATTTTTAACGATAAAGTTATTAAATTAAAGTAGAAAGTAGCCGCTTTCTTTGAACTTATAATTTGTAACGTAAATCGTTATACATGTTGAGCAATCTGTCACGTACAGAATTGTCGAAAAACCCATTTTTGGTGGGGTTATAACTCCTGATAGGGATCGACCGGGGTCCGGGGCCCGGCCCCGGCCCTGGCTTGCCCCGGCCCTGGCTTGCCCCGGCTTTTTTTTCCACCCCGGCCCAGGCCCCGGCCCCGGCAAACCCAATTTTCTCTACCCCGGCCCCGGCCCCGGCAATTTAGCTGTCAAATGAGCCGGAGCAAACCGGGGTAAGGACCCTTAAGAATGCAAATTTTAAAGCGCTTCTAAACATTTTTTACAGTGAAATATGTACAAGATTTTATCTAGAGAGCTAATTTAATCGCTTTAATATTAGGATATTTATTGCTTATTATGCTATATTAAAATTTTCTAAAGCCTCTTTATTTTATTAAGATTCCTTATTTTATTCACGAATTCTTATTCTAAAAATTTAATGCTTTCTTAAGTATTAAAAGCCTTTTGTAGATTTTATTTACAAGATGAAGGTTTAACAAGAAATATCTATGGTTGAATTATATCTGGATGACCACTGGTACGTTTGTATAGGAGATGTAATTTAAATTGTGCGGTTATGAAGTTTTTTTAAATGAATGAATAGGAACGCATGTTTTTTTAATTCCTGCCTTTTCAAAAAATATACAAAAATTACTCAACTTTAACCCTTTAAAAATTGTATTTTTGTTCCTAATTGTGAAATTTGATAAATAATAATTGTTAAAATATGGTATTTAATCATTAATATAAAACCGTTTTTACTGAAGGTTTTAAATTATACTAATGTTAAACAGTCGATTCAATACTGCAAATCATCGAGGTCAGCTAGATTATATTTGCCTATAATCACAAGACGTATTTTACATATATTGGGGTTATTCTAATATCATTGCTTATATCAAAAATATGTAAAACAAGAGAATTTTCTGGTAGATTGTAAATTTTTTACCTAAATTTTAAAAGAAATGTTGCACTTGTGACTTTTCACGTGCAAGCTATTTTCTGTGCACTCGATACAAATTTTCTCGTACAGTGATATATCATACAGCAAAACTCGTTTTTTTCTGAGACTATTTTACAAAATCGCTTTGTACAAAAAATTAGCAGAAAATGATAATTAAATTCGATTTATTAAATTCAATCATGTGTGAGTTGAACGGTTTATTGTACAACTGGACATATTTGCTTGGTTATATATATTCTTGCGTTTTAGGTGAATATTTAAAATTGTTTTCAAATTTTGCTACGTTAAAATAATTCAAAATGATGCCTTGTCTTTATTTTAGAATTTTTAAGTTTAAAAAATTGCTAAATCTACACTATAGTATTCACAAAATTCAAAAACACCTGCGGAGTAAGTCCACTTTTTTGAATACAATATTTGTATTCGCTCAAAAGACACCAAACGTGAGTTTTTAAAACAAAAAGTTAGTATGATCTGTTTATATTTAATTTGAAAAAAAGTTTTCGTATAATGGTGAATACGAATAATACTAACTAATTTTTTAAATAAAATTTTGTTTGAAACTCTCACTTGTGCGAGTTTAATAATGAAAACCCGCCATTTTTTACAATTTTTCGGGCGCACCAATTTTTAACAGTGTTAACGTTTTGCAGTGCATATTGCAATTTTTCTTCTACTTTTTCAAGTATATGCGCTGCACGAAAAAAAAAACAACAAGTATTGACTGCAAAAAAATCTCTGCGCAAGAAATCAGTGATATATGCACAAAAAGTCGCGTGCGTTTGAAATGTTGCATTTTTTTGCTTAATTTTATTCAAAAACCTAGTGTATAATCAAAAATTTTCTTGGGCTATAATATGTTTTTAATAAATCTCGAGAAATTATAAAAAGTAGTGCAAAATCACGAAAATGATTACATTGAAAAAATTTACATGACGTTGATTTTATAATTTTTGGCTAAAATTAAATAAGTATATATATATTTTGATTAAAACATTAAAATAATCAACTTGAAACATCAAGAAAGCGAGTAGTCGCATGTACTCGCAATATAATATTTTAGTTTTTACAATTTAAAAAAGAGTGTTTTTAATTTACAAAAAATGACGATAAATCTTTAAAAATGCTCTTATATTTTAAAATAAAAAGGTGCATTTTAACCCTTTTTATATGTTTAAACTGAAAAATGTTAAAAAGTGGTGTGTAAATGAAGTTCGAAAAAAGGTGTTTCTTTAAAATAACATTCAAGACTAGTAATCTTAACTTTTACAGTTAAATTTCGCCAATTAGGTACAAACATATTTAATTTATAATATTTCCATATGAAGAGATTTTGTTATTGTAAAATAGGTTTGTTAATTGTACCCAGTTTTGATTTTAGTTACTTTACCACGTTTTGGTTTACTCATCAAAACATATTCCTTGTATAAATGTACTTTAACTCCTGCTCTATTTATAAAGCGTTCTTTAAAAGTAACATAAATGTTTTGATCTATTTGTAAAGCATTTTTTAAAAGTAGCATAAATGGTGTGCGATTAAGTATAATATTTCTTTGGAAAAGTCCAAAGGAATATGCCGCTAATAATTGGGTGTGTGGGTGGGGTTGGAGTGGTGTTCTCCTCAAAAGAAAGAGGTCAAAGGGGTTTTGGGCTGGAAAAAGGGTCGTTTTGGTTTGTCCTTTGGACTTGTCCGGCGGCGGGCCGGCAAAGAAAACAAACAAGAATATGCCGCTAATAATTATGTAAAAATCTACATATATTATTAAAAATAAAATAATAATTTAGGTTTAAAAAAGTCGAAATAAAAATTTTGTTCTGCTTAGAAAAACAATAAAAAATAATTTTTTTTTACTCACAAAGGGCTTAAATTTCAAAATGTGACTATTAATTACCTAACCAAATAATTAACGGTAAAAATTTGATTTTAATTTGAAAAAATGACTAAAATTACAAATTCTGCTAAATTTTTTGCCTGCCCCGGCCCCGGCTAATCTAAATTTCTCTACCCCGGCCCCGTCCCCGGCATCAGCAAAAATCCTGCCCCGGTCGATCCCTACTCCTGAACCACTGGAGTCTGGAGATATTTTGTTGAAAAAAATTTTTGTGGGCTATTGGGGGCAGGGGTAATGTTTTCACAAAAAATTATCAAAATCGAAGACAAAAATTTGACTCCGCACCGCACCTTTAGCCCATGTTTGCTATTGATAAATCAATACCGAAGGATTCCAATATGATTTTTAAAGTATGAGCGTTTAAATAATAATAATAAGAAGAAAAAAATAAACATAAATTTAAAAATTTAGTTACGTTTACTTATAATAGTTGGCTGGGCGCGACGCCGCAGGGCTTAATCGCTTCCTGGCGCTCTTGTACCACACCATACAATGATTATACTATAGCGATTTTGGTTTGGTTTGGGTTTTCTGGGTTTGGCGCTATAATATAGGCAAAAACAAACATTTTCAGTAATCACTCGCCTATGATAAAACAATTTAAGATTTTCAGCAAAAACGGTTAAGTATTAAATATTAAATATCTTATTTTGACAATTTATCAACTTACTCAATTTAAAAAAAATCAAATTAGAAGAGCTCAAATTCACTATTTTTGTATTTTTTGTCAAAAGGCGAAAAGTGAAAAAAATCTATGTGTTCTAATTCATTTTTTAAACGTCATAATCGCGCAATTTTAATTGGTCCTTTTATGTCTACATAAAAATTTACGAGGTCCGCCAGATAATTCAAAACTTTTAAAAAAGTAGTATTTAGTCATAAATATTTATACATTTATTTGATTGTTTATATGGGTTAAATTTAATTGTCGATATGAATCTAAACGAGAGTATTTTATGTGGATTAAACAAGACCGCGTGTTAGTTAGACAATTAGCAGTTGGTTTTATTCTTATACGTAATTCCGTATGTTATCAAAATTAGCGATTTCACTAGCTGATATAAAGTTGCTCCTAGATAAGTTCGCGGTGTTGATAACGACTTCATTTATTAGAACACGGGGTTTAAATCAAACGGGCGGTCTTTGATCGATCGGCCCGAGAGTTAATTGGCATACGCTTTTAAGACAGATTACGTTTTTAGATTCAGATGCCGTTATTGAGGAATCAATTAAAATTCGGGCTCCTTCTCCGTCTAATATTTATCTGTTAGCTTGACGGGCGGTGAAGGCAGTAGCTTGTCCTATTATTTATTGATCAGTGCACGTCTCTCAGGTTGCCCTTATATATCGCTAAACGTAACATCACTCCTAATAATACGCTCAGACAAGGCCGGGGACCACATTTAGAAGGCCAAGTCTCGAGTTTCTAGCCGATATCTTCCGTCTTTGCTGTTTGAAAAGGTTAAACATCACTGTTCAATCTCGCGGAGAGCCTAAACGCACCCCCTCCCACTTCCGATTCGCTTCAACTTCGTCCAACAGCTATTATTCAGCTTATTCCACCATGTCCCAAGAGCCAGCCAAAAGCGACATTGAAACTAAGGTAAAACTAAAACTAATGCTCTTTTGGCGCCTTTTTTTGCTATTATTTTTTTCAAAATCGTTTGTTAAGACGATCGGATATTTTGTGCATGAAATCACAGCGTTTTTTATTGTCAAACTTTTAAATAAATTTTAGTTTATTTTGGAAGATTATTGCTTGTTCGTTTTTTTACAAGCTACTTTTTTTCGAGTTGTAGATCCCACTAAAAAGATATTGGAAGGCTAAAATATTATACTATAAAGCACGGGAATGCCATGCCCAACGAAATCGAGTTAAGTTTGGTCAACTACATGAAAATCTGTCCAAAAATAATTCACTGTAATTTAATTTTCTTCAAAACTATGGTTTATACTAAAATGATAAGGAATTTTTAAAAATTTTGAATTCGTATATATCGCGAACAAAAAAGTCACTTTATACAGTGTTATATTTAGCTAGAATTCCAATCTACATTTACAATATACGTATCCTTTGTTTTTATGGTTACCACTTTAATTTGTTTACAAAAATACATTTTGATACAAAAAGCAAAAATGTACCAAAAAACAGTTCAAAATAATACCAAAACTTGCAAAAACCGGGACTGCTTTTAGTTTTTCTTGTGTTATAACACCATCCGTGTAAAAAAAAAGAATTTATATTACATACTATGGATAGATTTTCTATTATCGTATTTAGAAATCGGTCTGCTTTTTTATACATGCTACTTCGTGACACTAATCAAGTAATACCACATTGTTTGTTAAACTTTTAACATAATGCAAAATGGTTCAAATTCTTCAAATTATGCCTGTCTTTTTAATCAGTATAAGTGATCATTCTGAAATTGTTTTTGTTAATTATGTAAATGGAATAAAATAATTAATTTTGCAATAAGCCGAAAACTGACGTACTGGAACAAATTAACACCATGTATATTAATTAATAAATATCATATTTGTTTCAATAGGTGAAATTATGCAGATTAAAAGTTGTTAACGTGCAAAAAGCTGCACGAAATATAGGCCGCATTCATAAAAGCAAGAATAAATAACAAAGAATGTATCACTGTGTATTCAATTTCTTCCCTATCTGTGCATCGCCTTTACCGAAATTTAACCCCCCGAGGGGTCAAATTTAACCACCGGGGGTCAAACTCAACCCCCCGGGGAGTCAAATTTGACCGGGGGTTAAATTTAACTCCCCTAAATTTAACCCCCCGGGGGGTTAAATTGCTGTCAAAGCGATGCACGGATAGGGAAGAAATTTAATACACAGTGATAAATTCTTTGTTATGTATTCTTGATAAAACGCAATTGTGTAAATAGTCGTAAATATTTTACGATTAAAAAATAAAGCACTTTTTTGTTTTACCATACAAAATAAATTTGACTTTAAATAAAAAAAAACATTAAACACTTTACATTTTCTTCAAACTTGATTTAAGCCATTGCAAACGAAAATTATGTGCCATATTTAACAGGCTCTTTAAAGTAATTATAAATATAAATCTAGCCCATATATATATATATATATATATATATATATATATATATATATATATATATATTTTAATACTTTTCTATAAATTATTTTATAGTGTGAATTATAATATGGTTTAACGTTAGCCCTACTAATAGAACTGTACGGATAATTGCAACCATTTTATAAAGTATAATGCTTACAGGAAAAATTACTTTAAAATAAAAAAAAAATTAAAAAAATAGAGAAATATTTGTTAATATTTATTAATAAATGTATATTATTGGTGGAGAACCGACTGAAACCATGTGAAAATTACTATAATATTCAAAAAAATTTTGCTCATTTAATTTCGGTTTAACAAGTAAGTTTTCAAGTACATTGTATTGTATAGTGATTAAAAAATGCACTTACATGCATATATAATATTACATTAGATTAATCGTTTATGATGATTATTAAAAAATGAAAAAAATGACGGTATTATAACTGCTCCATAATTAAATTTATTTTTTTACCCCGCTGGGTCCCGGTCTTGAACACTAAAACGCCAACGCGGTTTACCAGCGTTTAAGACGCCATAAGATTCAGAAAGTGTTAAGAAGAATAAAAAAGTAAGGAACTAAACCCGAAGGCTATCTGGGAGCGACAACAAATCTAACAAGCCGTGGATTTTTTTGCATAAAATTCGTAAACAGATATTAATTTGAAAAATGACCGTTTTATTTTTTGCTTTTTCTTACAATGATAAGTTGATTTGCAATTTGTTTTTTTAATAATGTTAATTTTGTTTTTTTATTTTATCATTTGCAACAATTATAACAATAATACAATAAACAAGAATGGAATATTTCTTAAAAAATCAACAGGGTTATAAATAATTAATATAATTTTAATTAAAAATTAAATAAACAGCGCTTAATTTTTATTTGTAAGAAGATATTGTAACTTTTAGTAATGTTTAAGCCATTCCAAATAATTATAAATGGACTGGTTGGCAGTTCTCCAAAATGAGAACTTGCTTATTTGTGGACCGAAATTAAGGTAAATTTGCAGTTTTAAAGTTTTATCAAAATTTTAAGGTCGTTTGGAACACGCTATATTATTTTAAAATAAAGTTCTCAGGGGCTTCTGCTAAAACACGTTCGTTTTTTGATTTGTCGCTACCTCGTGGCATTTCGGTTTAGCAATTAACAATCGTTTATTATAAATTAATTATTCCAGTATTTTTAGGCAAAACCCGCAAAGCGTCTTCATGAAGAAAACGGGAAGGAAGCGGAACGAGATCGGAGGGCCAGTCCTGAAAAACATCACAAGCGCCACAAGTCCGCGGCCGTTTCGCATGTAAAACTATTTTTCTATTCTAAGTTCTAAATGTGTATGTGTGCATTTTTTCTGTCTGTGTGTGTATCTAATTTAACTTATTTTTGTATAAATAGTCAAATTTAACCTATTGTTTTTAAAAATGTAAAAAAATAGTTTGTCTTGTTATAAGACGGTAAACTTAATTTTAATTAATCTAATTATATTCCACGCATATTTTAAACGCAGTAAATCCGTGTATTTTCGGCCGTTCGTTAACCGTTAATATTTTATTTAGCTAGAGAGCGAGGCGGGGAGGTGCGCAGCGGAGAGCAGTTTGGGTTTCGGTTCCTTTCCCGCCACTGCTTACCTCCAGAGTCTCCAGGCGGCCTTTCCCAACTACCCGGCCATGTTCGATCCCACCACGGCGCAAAACCCTTTTCTCGCCGGAGTGTCCAATTTCGGCTTCGGCATGTCCAGTAGTGGTATGTTTATCCATCCTATATTTCTGTTTCTACTAGGCACGAGGACGTTTAGCGTCGGTGTCTTTCGAAAAGATTATTTTTATTATTACTTTGAAATTGCAAAACAAAGCATTTAATATTTTGTGCGCAAGATTAATAATTTTTTGTAATTATTCCACGGTATGATTATACTTACACTGTAACTACGTGATATTAGATCTCTTAAAAATAACACTTATTATAAACTTTGTTTTTGGATTAATTTTTATAAATACATATTTCCCCCTTTCCTACGACTTGCATGGTTGAAATCCATACGAAATTTAGTTTTACAAAACAAACTGTCGAAAAATTGACTGTTTTATGAATTATATTGCGTTATATAGTTGGGATTCGAAGCCATATTAAAACTGATTATTTTTTTAAATATATGTAGGGCTACTCAAAATATTTTCAAAAATCAAAGCGTAAAAAGTCAAAAGTTTTAAGGGAATGTTTTTAATTGTATGCTAATATTAACTAAAAAGGGACATTCAATATCAAAGAGTTAGCCTTCAGCCATTCGCCTTCACGGTACCTGAAAATTTTATGACTTTAGTGAAACCTTTAAAGCCAAATTTTTTAAATAAATAAGGTTTGTAGATGTGATGAAGTCGATGGAAAAGCCTCAGAAGTCTTTAACCCCTCCGGTGGAAGGTTCGCTGATGTCCGGAATCGGGAAAGTGGGTCAAAGCGAATCGGCGGCCTTGAAACATTTAATTCTCGGCTACAGAGAAGCCGCAGCCTTGCTCACTCGCACTGCCGACGAACTCGAAGTCATTCTAACCAGTGCTAAAAAGTGAATATTTCACCTCCTTTCCAGGGTCTATAAATAATTTTAAGTAGCACTGAGCTCAAAATTTAAGGTATGGGGTCTTTAGAGCCACAAGCAGGGAACTTGGAGCCATCGAAAATTTTTGGGAACATGGAGCCACGAGCAATGGGAACTTGGAGCCTTTCAGAAAAAATTGGTTTAAGCTTAAATTTAGGTTTCGCTTAGGCTTAG